>VYZS01041062.1:5492-15956 GCA_013400695.1 Neodrepanis coruscans | reverse complement strand
GCTCTGCTTCCTAGGACATGGCCAGACACCACTGCTCGTGGGAAGTAGAAGATAAACTTTGCTGTTTTCCACTTTGTTTTTGCGTGTGCAAAATTCATTTTGCTTTAGTAAACTGCCTTATTCCAACCCACAAGTTGTCTACCATCTTATTCTCTTCCCCCTGTCTGGCTGGGAAGGGGTGGGTATAGAGTGACTGGGTGGGCACTTCTCTTCCAGATGAGGTCAACCTCTTACAAAGGTGTATTAGGTTTACATGGCAAGGTGAGAAGAGATCAGAGCCTGACCTTATGCTGAGTACAGTTGGTTACCACTGTAGCAGTTGTGAGAGAAAGGAGTGAGAAAAGATGTGAGGAAAAAAATCCCTGCTTTTTCATCTTATTTTCTCCTGCTGTCCTGTTGAGAAGTAGTGAGAAAGTGGTTAGGTGGACATCCAGAAGCCAACCAAGGTCAAACCCACCACAGGGATTCTTAAAAAGCTTCAAGAACAGAAAAGACTAATGACATAGACTAACATGAAGCTGTTCCTGCTCATTGTCTTCAGAATTAGTCCCTTACTGACCTCAAAAATAATATGGCAAATGTCATGAAACCACAGTCCTATTGAAGTCTCCATCACCAGTTCTATTGCCGTAGCTGGTGCTAGGTGAAGGGATTTTAAAGGCATTCATCCTGAGTTTTTGGATACTAGCTCCATAGTTTAGATACAGGAAACAGTGATATTCAGGATTTAAACACACCTTTCCACTTTTCTGGAAGTCAGGAATATTGAAAAAAATCTACACTTTCAAGAGGAGACTATTTTTAATTTTCATTTACAAAGTATAATGTGAAATCCTTGCTTAGTTCCTTTTTTTTAAGTTTTAGTTCCTCATGCTTATGGAAGTGGCATATCTGCCAAAATAAAAAAAGAAAGAAATTATTTAGAAATGTGAGAAAATTACAAGCATGTAAAGGAGATACCTTTTTTGTGCGGTGTCAAAATACAATACCTCAAACCCCTTGCTCATCTAAGGATACCTTACTCACAGGATAAATCTTTCTGATTTACAGTGTCACAGCACGAGCAAGGAAGACATAGGTAGAGGTTTTGTAGGATCCGGCCCTCAAGTGACCGTGGAGATTGGCTTGCTCTTTGGCAATAAACTTTTGTGAAAATAAATTGCTCAATCTACAATTTGTCCCTATAGCATTCCACTGTTTACGGATCATTTACAGCGCTCTTGTGAGCACCTTGCTGGAAGTACTTTGAAATATCAAAATAGACATTATTTGTGTAACGAGGATTAGGGTTTAATAGCTTCATTCACACATGAGGAATTGCAGGCTTTCCTGATAGGCATCTATTAAAAAAAATGGTTTGCAACCTCTGCTTGAGGTAAGAAACACCTTTGTGTTACTGCTCTGGACTGAGATTAAATAGAGTTTATGTGCAAGCAGGAGACTTTTGTAGCAAAAAAAAAGTAGGAGACTTTTAGTACAATGCTTTTTTAATGGTGGAAGTGAAAAAGTGAAGTGAAGTGCAAAATAATTCATGCTGCTGTCAAAAGAAGGGATTGGGAGAAAAGTTTCAAGAACATGGAAGCCTGACTAAAGTACGCACTTAGGCCCAATTTCCAATTTTGTTAATGTTGTCAAAGTTACAGGTCGGTACCCAGGAGAATTTTCTGAAATTCTCTTTTTCCATCTACTTAACAATCAAAGAAATTTGAGTCCTAAACCATTTCTGGCACCAGAGGCGCTCATTGACATTGCATGAGCAAAACTATCTCTTTCAGGTACAGAAGGCATTTACTTATCTTTATTATAAACCCTTTCAACACACTATGTTTATTCTAGTTGGTTAAATAGCTTGAAGAAACATTAATGTGTCCTGAAGTTTTGTTCCAGCTACAGTGAAATTATGGTTAACTTTGACATGATTTTAATCTGAGGTAGCCTGTACATTTTAGGTCTTAGTGTGAGTTTCAGATAATTTTCAATAGGCAGTTTGGATCTGGCTGCTCGGATTTGGAGGCTAAGAAAGTTTAACAGAAAAAATAATGGACATTCTGTTTCACTCAAATTTAGTGCCAGAGAAAAATTCCAATCAAATTTAGGTTTACCATATAAATTCCTAACACTGCCAGTTGTTACTTACCTTAAGAAACTATTTGGCCTGATTCCATTATCAACCCTGAGGTATTGACTGTAATTTCAGTTTTGAAGTATCATGTGTGGCTTCCACCTTGTTCTCTATTATATTCACCAATCCAAATGTGTAAGTTTCTGACAGCTTTAGACAATTCAGGTGGTGGTAGATTTCTGCATAGAAAACTGAATTCCAACTCCAGTGAAAATTCATTCACTTAACTAACTATAATGGAAATTCTCTGCTTGACTTACACCTTCAACAGCTCTGACTTTCCTTGGTTTATTTTCCTTCAACTCATATGCCACTTAAGAATGACACATAGGATATATCTCCCTAGCTCCTTGGCTCTTAGACACATATGACATTTCACATAGCTTTACATACCAATACTTAGGCAATGTCCTATATTTATATGCTCGTGCAATAGGTATTTTCATCTGAAGCTGAACTGTCCCCACAATGACTGTTAATCAGAGAGCTTGTCCTGAAGGAGACACTGAGAAACCATTGCAGAAAACAGGTATGACCATGCCCATACTAATAAACCAAAAACTGTCAGGGCAACAACTCGAGTCGACTTGCACTTTATTGAGTAATGCCTGAGGACATCAGGAGATAGATAAGGTCATGGGATGCTGCAACTGGGCGCTCAAGACAGAGACTCACTCCTTTGAGTAAAAGGACTTTTTTTTTCGGGTTGTGGATAAGACAGGTTTTTAGTGCTGTATTCTCACCCCTGCACCTGCACTTTACCTTTAACGCAGCCCAAGTGATAATCCCCAGTCTCAGAAGTAATCTATTTGTCTGGTCACTCAAGTTGGATTTAGGAGAGGCAGAAAATTACATAGTAGCCAGGGTATAATTTGAGCAATGCACCTGCCTAACCATAACATTGGTCAAAGTTTGACTAAAGCCAGGTTTAGAAGAAACTAACATTTGCAGTTGGTATGAAAATATAACTTAGTATATCTCAAAGTTACTTCTTGAGGCAGAGAGAGGCCAAGAGAGCTTTTATTTTGTCAGATACTCAGTCAGAATTGGGAAGCTTTGAAATCTTCGATAAGTGATATAAAGGATTAATTGCACAGATATAATTCTTTAGACATAATCCATTGACCAAGCCTGGGACTGTTTGGATTCAGCCAGACCTAAACTCCCCACTGTAAAGGAGTTTAGAACGCATGACTCAATGCAAAAGTCTCCCTGACTGTCTATCCCCATCTTCTATGCAGTAAATAAACATACCTTGCCATCAAATCTTGTTAAACCACTGTCACATTTACCATCAACGTTGTAAACCCAGTGTTTTATATCAAAAACTATGCTAGTTCTCTTTTGTGAGTGGTGACTCCACCTGCAACAAAGCTGCAGTGCTAAATGTTCTCAGAGGATGTACTTTATTCTGCTTTATTTACCAGTTTGGGTGTTTTCTCTGTGAACAGCTAAATTGAAGTTTTGTGTCACAGTGAAAGCGATCACACAGCTTGGTCTCTCTCTGCCACAGGATGGTCTCATTGCCTTTCTCTTCAGGCCCCTGAATAACTGTCGCTTTCATCTCCTCCTTCACACCAATACTGGGGTTTGTTTAATCTCTCAGAGAAGCAGTACAGAGAAACCTATACATTTTTCTACTGTACTGATTTTATGGGTCACCTGAGGGTTTCATACCCACAGGGATCATGCTTATGCAAGTGCTTTCACAAAAGAAACAACCCATGGGTGCATCAAACCACAGAAGGGAAAGGAAAAAGGGTATGACTAAAAGACATTAAATTAGTATTTTCTTAATCTGTGCTGTCATTGTGCAGCCTGAGGGTGCAGATACCCTAGAAGCTTGTGCTAATTTAAAATGGTGGTGAAGTGGTTGAAGTGGTGTCCTCTCCTTTTGCCTCAATGGCAGGAGCTTCCAGTGGTGTGTTTTAGCCTCTCCATAGCACTTCAACAGAAGATGGCTTGAAAAGAGGGTAGAAAAGTTCAAGGACTGAGATAAAGACAAGGAGATCAACTACCAGTTGCTACCACAGGCAAAACAGATTTCACTTGAAGAAAAATGACTTTATTTGTTGTCAGTTAAAATATATTTGGACAGAGACTAAAACACCTCCCTCTTACCCCAACTCTTCCCTAGTCCCACTTCTCCTGCTTTGCTCCCAACTCCTCTTTCCAGAGGGCACATGGGTGATATTCCTGCAGGGAATATTACCCAGGCTGCAGAAGGCAGCTCTGCTCTCTCCAGGACTGCTGGTGGTAGATCTCTGCTCTGAGCCTACACCCCCTCCTTCCCTTCTCCTCCTCCAGCCCCTCTTGGGACCCCTCTGGTCTTTCTTTCTCTGCACTGCTGCCTTTGGCCCTTTCTGGAACCCGTTTCTCCCTCCAGGTTCCCCAGCTTGGCTGAGGAGCTCAGCTGTGCCCTGCAGTGAGCCCACTGGAGCCAGCTGGGACCTACTGTGTCCAGCACTCTCTCCTCTCAGAGGAGACACCCAGCAGCTCCACTGCCAGCCCCTGAGCACAGCCGTCTAATACACAGTGCAAGAAAGAAGCTCTAGACAACTATTTTTGGTGTCATAATTTTGTAAAACACCATCACGCACATGATCACACACTACCCTGGAACTGACTGGTGGGAATAACAGTCCCACTGCCACCCAAGCTGGTTAAATCAGCTGGATGTCACAACAGGGTAACCTTTCCCACTGAGTACTTGGTGCTGCAAATTTGTTTCAGCTTCCATATGACAGGGAGTTGCCATTTTAAGAAATTCATGTGGCACGGGTTTTCATGCTGCCCTTAGATTGTCTGGCAGTGACACCTTCCAATAGATCACGTTGCTCAAAGGCCCAAACAACCCTTGAATATTTCCAGGGATGGGACATCCACAATTACTCTGAACAACCTGTTCCAGTGCTTCACCACCTTCCCTATAAAAAATGTCTTTCTTCTATCTAACATAAACCTACCCTCTTTTAGTTTAAAGCCATTACCACCTGTCCTATCACTCCTTGTCCTTGTCAAAACTCCATCTCCAGCTTTCATGTAGGTCATCTTTCAATTCTGAAAGGTGCTATAAGGTCTCCCCAGACCCTTCTCTTCTCTAGACTGACCAGACCAAACACTCTCACACGGTCTTAACANTATATCAAAAACTATGCTAGTTCTCTTTTGTGAGTGGTGACTCCACCTGCAACAAAGCTGCAGTGCTAAATGTTCTCAGAGGATGTACTTTATTCTGCTTTATTTACCAGTTTGGGTGTTTTCTCTGTGAACAGCTAAATTGAAGTTTTGTGTCACAGTGAAAGCGATCACACAGCTTGGTCTCTCTCTGCCACAGGATGGTCTCATTGCCTTTCTCTTCAGGCCCCTGAATAACTGTCGCTTTCATCTCCTCCTTCACACCAATACTGGGGTTTGTTTAATCTCTCAGAGAAGCAGTACAGAGAAACCTATACATTTTTCTACTGTACTGATTTTATGGGTCACCTGAGGGTTTCATACCCACAGGGATCATGCTTATGCAAGTGCTTTCACAAAAGAAACAACCCATGGGTGCATCAAACCACAGAAGGGAAAGGAAAAAGGGTATGACTAAAAGACATTAAATTAGTATTTTCTTAATCTGTGCTGTCATTGTGCAGCCTGAGGGTGCAGATACCCTAGAAGCTTGTGCTAATTTAAAATGGTGGTGAAGTGGTTGAAGTGGTGTCCTCTCCTTTTGCCTCAATGGCAGGAGCTTCCAGTGGTGTGTTTTAGCCTCTCCATAGCACTTCAACAGAAGATGGCTTGAAAAGAGGGTAGAAAAGTTCAAGGACTGAGATAAAGACAAGGAGATCAACTACCAGTTGCTACCACAGGCAAAACAGATTTCACTTGAAGAAAAATGACTTTATTTGTTGTCAGTTAAAATATATTTGGACAGAGACTAAAACACCTCCCTCTTACCCCAACTCTTCCCTAGTCCCACTTCTCCTGCTTTGCTCCCAACTCCTCTTTCCAGAGGGCACATGGGTGATATTCCTGCAGGGAATATTACCCAGGCTGCAGAAGGCAGCTCTGCTCTCTCCAGGACTGCTGGTGGTAGATCTCTGCTCTGAGCCTACACCCCCTCCTTCCCTTCTCCTCCTCCAGCCCCTCTTGGGACCCCTCTGGTCTTTCTTTCTCTGCACTGCTGCCTTTGGCCCTTTCTGGAACCCGTTTCTCCCTCCAGGTTCCCCAGCTTGGCTGAGGAGCTCAGCTGTGCCCTGCAGTGAGCCCACTGGAGCCAGCTGGGACCTACTGTGTCCAGCACTCTCTCCTCTCAGAGGAGACACCCAGCAGCTCCACTGCCAGCCCCTGAGCACAGCCGTCTAATACACAGTGCAAGAAAGAAGCTCTAGACAACTATTTTTGGTGTCATAATTTTGTAAAACACCATCACGCACATGATCACACACTACCCTGGAACTGACTGGTGGGAATAACAGTCCCACTGCCACCCAAGCTGGTTAAATCAGCTGGATGTCACAACAGGGTAACCTTTCCCACTGAGTACTTGGTGCTGCAAATTTGTTTCAGCTTCCATATGACAGGGAGTTGCCATTTTAAGAAATTCATGTGGCACGGGTTTTCATGCTGCCCTTAGATTGTCTGGCAGTGACACCTTCCAATAGATCACGTTGCTCAAAGGCCCAAACAACCCTTGAATATTTCCAGGGATGGGACATCCACAATTACTCTGAACAACCTGTTCCAGTGCTTCACCACCTTCCCTATAAAAAATGTCTTTCTTCTATCTAACATAAACCTACCCTCTTTTAGTTTAAAGCCATTACCACCTGTCCTATCACTCCTTGTCCTTGTCAAAACTCCATCTCCAGCTTTCATGTAGGTCATCTTTCAATTCTGAAAGGTGCTATAAGGTCTCCCCAGACCCTTCTCTTCTCTAGACTGACCAGACCAAACACTCTCACACGGTCTTAACAGGAGTTGTATTCCAGCCTTCTCTTCAATTACCTTCATAGCCCTCCTCTGGACTCACTCCAACAGGTCTGTCTTGTGTTGGAGACCCCAAAACTGAACAAAACAGGGTCTCACCAGAGCAGAGCAGAGGGGCAGATCCCCGCCCTTGACCTGCTATCCATGTTATCTTTGATGCAGCCCAGGATATGGTTGCTTTCTGGGCTGTGCGAACACATTGCTTTTGTGTATTCTTTCCAGGCTCCTTTCCTTTGCTTCTACCCTATGCAGACTTTCTTCTTGTGTTTGAGCTTTTTTTGTGATTTTTAAATAATGTTCTAAATACTCTTTTAGTGAGTTGTTATAATACTCTTTCACCAAATGTCCTCCTATGCACATATCTGGGGCTACGTTGTTAGTTAAGTATAACTTTATAGTTTATAATGGATATTTCAGTTGCCATGAGGTAAATATCTTGATCCAGATTCTGTTCAGCATTTATGGTTGGGAAAGGCAGCTGATTCTTTCCTGAGATTAGCAGCATAATGATCATTGCTAAATGTGGTTCACTTCCACAGATCCCTGTTATGAGAAAGCCATGATGTTGAAAAGAAAATAGACTTGAGCAAGAATCAGACAGGTGAATTTATGAACCCATGTTAACAGGAAGAACTTTGTTTTTTGCACACTGTTACTTCACAGACCACATTTCATAAGATATCAAAAGTTGAAACAAAACTTCAAAAAGCACACAATGTTTGTTTCTTCAGTCTTTCATTCTGTTAGGAACAGCTGGAGGAAGAAAATACTATAAGTGGAAGAAAAGAAACTATTCAACTACTTCATCATCCGATGATTAAGATAATTTGGCAAATTGTTTCAGAACCATTAGAATAATCATGAAAATCTGCTGATAAAAGTGGAAAAATCTAAATCTTCAAAAGTACACTAAGTCACTGAAGAGCAACCTCTTCAGGCAATTTTCATGGTTGGGATTGCTGTCTTCCACAGCAGCCGTCTCACAACATGCAATTTTACATACTGCAGTTCATATGAAGGGAAAATAAGTAACATAAGTAAATAGTTGAATTGTGTTGCATAGGGTTCTGCATTTCCTTATACATATTCTGTGTCCTTACAGAATATAAGATACTTCAAAGACAGAGAGATCTTCTAGACCAGCAGGAATATTCCATTTTGCTGAGTTGTTACATCTCAATACAACCCTATAAATCAGCTAAACAGGAAAAGGGAAATACTGTCCCAAGGCAAGCACACAAATACAACAACATGAATGTAAAGCTGGTATTTCCATTGTGTCTTTAGTCCTGGTTCTGTTTACAGTCACATATGAACTCCTTTTTTGCTGATGAAGAAATTAGTACCCACTTACTATAGGTCAAAAATTCCTAATAAGGAGAAAACCCTCCCACTTAATAAAAAATGTTATATCAACTGAAATGTCACGCAGGCGGTTCAAACTGCTGAAGAGTCTAACTTTATTCACATATGATATAAAGCCCCTGAAATCAACAGTGTGACAGTGATGAATAACCTATAGTTGTTTGAACAAAATACAGAAAGCTTATTTGAGACCCTGGGTTCATCATAAGTGATCAGGCCAAAATCACTTTTAATAAATCTTAGTTTTGCATGCTGTGTCAAGATAAAAATAGTCACTGGTAATCTTTATGTAAATAATGGTATTTTTATGCAATCATCAGAAAGTAAATATAAAAAAAAGTAACTTATTTAAAGAAACAGTTTTAATAGTCATAAATATATATGAAAAAATCCATATTTATGATGGAGGAAAATTGAATTTTTTTCTGCTAATTCTCTTTTCTTTCAATGCATTTTCTTGTCACTTTTTGTGATGTCTACATGTCTTATCTCCCAAGACAAGTTTTCATGTACCTTCTGTTCAGACCTGTAGTTTCTCAGTTGTTCCAAAGAGAGAATTTGTAACCCCAAGTTTCCTATCTCCCTACGAGCGTACTCATTGTTTTAACAGATGTGCTGTTATAGACATGTCTGCTGGCATGCTGCTAACTACACACATGTAACAAATGAAATGCTGAGCAATAATTTATCTAATGCACAGAAGAACATCATTAGAAGGATATTAGGGACACTGGACACTGGCCAGGCTTGCACAGCCTTTTTTCTTTCTTCCTTTAATTCCTAAGCTCTTTCTCTTTCCCTTGATTGTTTCAAGTATGTGAACAGATAATGGCATACATGTTTTCTGCCTCCTTCATCACACCAACAGAGCTTTTTGAAGCTTTCCATGAGGTCATTGACTTGTGGATAGGATTTAGCACAAGCCTCCTCCTGCATCCACCCTCTCTGTGTAAAACTTATCTCAAAATAAAGTTTTCAGTTCACAGACCATGAAGAATTGGTCACAGTTATGATAATCTTCTGAAATGTTTTATACTTTTAATTGGGGTGAGGAGCCTTTTGCAGTCATGGGGAGCACATGAGATTTCAGGAGATTTTATCTTAACAGTCTACAGGATATACATTATACTGCTTTAGGAGTTTGTTTAATGAATGATTTAAAAATTCTTTTTCCTGATTCAGTCTGCAATATCTTAGGTTTGTACCACTCTTAGAAATTGCTTTAAAATCCCTGGTTATTTCAGTCCATTTTGACTGCTAGTCCAATTGCCCAGATCCTCTGGGTACAAGTGTACGTTAAGATATACTTAACACTGGTGCTGACTGGAAAGTTAGGTTGCCATTTGATTCCTGATCAGATTCGATGTTCACCTGTTAACATCTTCAGAAATTAGATTTTTACCACCCTAAATCTTCCCACTTCCATGAGAGCTCAGTGTCTTAAAAGACATGGCATAGTCATGTCTAGTGATATATAATGCTACTAAGCCCATATAAGAAACTACATTCTGGACAGTCTATTTTACTCATACATAGAAATGTTAATAAAAGTATATTAAATGTGATGGTAGCTGGTTAGAATTCTTCAATTTTTAACTTCTTTCCTCCAGTGCTGCTGTCTCATCTATGTCTGTTTGCCTTTTTTGAGTCCTGTGGGATCAGATAACAACACAAATAGGTCATGACACACATCAGTCTTCTAAGAGGCTATCCTGGTTTAAAACCCTCATGGAACTGCACCCTAATTTAATAAATTTAGTTTCTATTTGCTGTCCAAGCGAAGAAAGGAAATTCAGTTAAAGCTGCTCTCATTCCATTCAGAATAACAGTATGTTATTTCATATGTTTAAGCAATCCACTTTCAAATAACACTTTCAATTCATTCAATTGAAAGTGTCTCTGTGGGCAAGCTTAAGAACTCACTTGAGTGACTATTAAGAAAATAAGGGAAATGTGGAATAGTAGGCACACAGAAAAAAATGCATTCTTGAAGTCCAACC
>VYZS01041058.1:4869-37507 GCA_013400695.1 Neodrepanis coruscans | reverse complement strand
TTGCAATATTCCACAATATTAACTGTACCCTAATTGCAAAAGTTTTGAAATATAATTACCATGAAAGCTAATGCGACAGGGAACATTAAGCATAATTAGTGTATTTTAAAAAAGGGGAAAACTGTTAGAAGCTTGTTATTGTCTCATAAGGTAGCTTCAAATTAGCTGGATGCAGAGCACTTTCATCTAGGTTTTCTATAATTTTGGTTATTAGCACAGACTGCAATAAATTTATTTGACATAGCCCACACCTGCTAACCCTGCAGGAAGGAATTTCTAATGTGCACAGGACCCAGGTTTCTCACAGAATCTGTCACAATTTCCTGGGAGACAGCACTGGGCAAGATGTAGGTGGGGGTTGATTGTGTGTGGGGTGGGCTTGTTTTTTTTACAAATTAACAGTCATGCTACTCTACACAAATTTCACTGTGTTTTGGAATATTTCTGCAAAAAGATACAAAAATGCCAATATGAAGCAACATTACACATCAGAACCATGTTCTGAAAAAAAAATATTAGTATATTTCTTGCAGAACAACTGCATGCTTTTATACAGAGCATGAATGTCCATCCATATGATTAGCAATTATTTTTTGAAATAAAGTAAAACAATCTCTAACACTGCTTGTGTACTGGAAATGTTTCTGTGCCTGTTCAGCAGGGCAGAGGATCCAAGCTGAAAGAAGCAGTGCTGGCTTTCTGCTGAGCTTTTTTGTAAGAAACATCTAGAGATTTTCCTGTGGTTTTTTTGAGTAATGTTTTGCAGGTTTTTCTGGGTTTGCTGTGTTTCAAAATTATTGAAACGTGGTTTTGGAACAAGCTAGATCCAAACAGAAATATGTGGCGAAATACTGTTGATTAGTTTAAGTATTTTTGGTGGAAGCAATTTTAAGAAATATTTATTTTGCTTGGCCTTAAACTACTATTGACCACTGAGGCTACTTTTTATTGTCTCCATTTGCTTTTATTGCAAATGTGTAATAGGTTTCTTTTTGGAAAGAAATTAGCTCATACACTAGACAAAGTTTTGGATTAGGTAATACAACTCGTTTTTTCCCTATAATCTTCTCCAGTTAGCATCTGGTGCTAATTTTTGAAAGTGTAATTTATGAAAACTTTTTGTTTTCAGTTAAACCTTAGTGATCTCTTTAGTGTCTGTCACCACCAAATGCTCTGACATTCCTTCTAGGACAATTAAAGATCTTACAGAAACTTTTAAGATTGGTTCTTAGTAATTCTTATTTAATTTAAGCCTAGGACAGTACTTGTTTCTGCAGAAGTAATGGAAAATAAAACTGAAGGAAAACATTGTTATGAAAATCCAAGTGATGTTTACAGTGTACATTATGGAACTCAGTCATCAGAAAGCAAGTAGGGAGAAAAGAAACCTGCTCTTTCTTTCAGAAGTTAAGATGATTCATTTATTCTTCTAACCCCATTTCCTATAAATTTCTCTTCTGCAAGGACAAAGTGGGTTTTTTTCGAGTTCTGTTATACATGAGTATGAAAATCTGCAGATATTTCTGAACAGCTCTTTGGTATGTATGTTCTGGAGTTTAGCAAGTCTTACTAGAATTCTTCCAGCTAGGAAACAGCACTGCAGAGCTGTCAAACCAGGGGGGCCAGGATCCCAGCAAGATGTGGGAGTGTGTGATGTAACACTCAGAACCATAGCCAGCCCACAGAAAAATTAAGTTAGATAGTATTAGGAGTCATGCTGTGTTCTCACTTATATCCATTACATTTACATAAAAAGATTAGATTACAGACTGTTCAGTGTTTCGTTTCAAGAAAATTAGTCACCCTAATTTTTAACTTAGAGTAAAAGACGGAAAAATCTTACCTGGGCACCAGGAGAGTGTGCTTACATTTTCTAAAAGGAGGAATGTGAGCTGTAATGTGCAGGGCTGACATACCTTTATCCCTTCATTTAACTAGATATATCCCCATTTGCTTTGTTACTATGACCCTTACACTACCTCCCTCAGTGTGCAGAAATACAAACCCAATTCAGAAGGTAGGTCTGCACAGTTCCTCCCCATCCTGTTCAGCCCATGCTCCTGCCTGCCCAGACGCTGTGATACTGCAGCATGAAGATGCACTCAAGTTAATCAGTGGTCCTGACAAGCAGCAAGCCTCAGATCCAGGCTTTTCCAAGAGGCTCCTGTTTCTGAGTGTCTCAGTAATGATGCCTACATTGAGAGCCTTTTCTTTTGATTATTCACCAGTGCTGAGACTTACGGGCAAAACATTGCCTTCATTTGGCAGCACAAGTCAGCTCTGCCTTAGCTCAAACTGAGCTGATTGCTGTGAGCAGCCACAGCTGAACCCCCCTGTCCCTCCAGAAAACGAGCTGACTGATGTCCCTTCTACAGAAGACTGACACTTTTTGCTTAAAATGCATTAATGTTTATAAAGCACCTCATTTTCATCAAAGTGATGTACAGCTTCATGGTATTGTACCTCTAAGTGCAGCCCGTGTGTGTCACCTGCCAAAGTGCAGTATTGGCCAAGTATCATGCTTGGTAAAGTGAAGGAGTCTCTGATTACTTAAAGAGTGCTGTAGCCAACTGTGAAAGAGTTCATTCATATACAAAGGCTATTGTAGTCTTAGTTTGGCACCTTATTTTCATCATGGGTTGCCACCAGCCTAATGCTGTGCTGCTTTCCTGTGCCCCTGGCCTCACACTGCTGCTGCTCTCCCTTGCTTTGTGCCAGCTCTAGAAGCTCTCTCGTTAGTTGGATCATCAAAGTGAGTGTCTGACAGCTCAGCCAGCCCGGGTACAAGGTTTGTTCCCAGTCGGATTAGCGGGCTGGTGGTGTCACTTGCCAACAGAAAGGGAAGAGGCTGGGGCGGGAGGGCTGCAGCTGAACTGCCTCTTCTGGCAGCACTCTGGACTTTGTCAAAACCAGCTGGAAAGCTTCACTCTTAGAGATATTTGTGCAAAGATGAGCTTGTAATTAGCTCTGCTTTGGGTCCACTGTCAATGTCTCCTTTGGAGAATGTCCTGCTGTGCTGAGAGGTGCTGCTTCTTATTCATCTTTTCATGTGTAAGTCTAAACCAATTCTCATTGCTGAGCCCTCTGGAGCACATGTCAGAAACACTCTGTGCCTCTTACTAGTCCTTTCTCTGATCAGGATCTTTGTACTTTACTCTTCTATTTTTTGCCTTTCTGTGCTGTTTTTGGTTTTTTTTTTCTTCCCACCTCTTCTTATTCTTCCTTCTTCCAGTTACCACTAAACAGGTCAGTTCTTACTGCAGCCAAGGCAGAGTCACAGAGCCCTCTACCAGCAGGTGCAAAATAGGAAGGATCACCTTTCCCGAGCAACTTAGGGCTCTGCTGCTTTTTAAAGATCAAACCTGATGTATCTGTTCTTTTGCAAACAACTTTAAACTATGTGCCAGACTTGTATTGATTCATTATTTAATGCTTACTGTTAACTCCTTGGCTTAATTCCCCTGTTATTTATTGTATAAAACATTATTTCATTAACTAGATTGAAACAGATGAGAGTGGAGAACAGTGCTCTGTGAGACAAATTTAAATAAGTATTCAATATTCAAAATCAAGCTTGAGATTTTCAAGAATTAATCTCTATTTAGGCTCCTATTTGAAAAAGAATAAGTTCTTTTTTCCTTTGCTCTTAAACATGTATGCAACTACTCATGCATATGAAGAAGCATGTCAATACTGGGATTGCAGAATATTTTTTTTAATAGAGCATATTTAGCACAGAAATTGGCCTTCTCATGACCACTATGACAAACATCTGCTCTTAATACTGCTAAGCATATCTAGATATGCGATGCACCTTCTTGCCTTTTGAAATTGTCTTTGAAAGTGAACATTGTCAGTTGTGGTACTAAGAGTTTGGTTTTCAGGAGGATTGCTTTGAAGGGAAAGATCAGCCCTGGTAGCTGCTGTGCCTGTGGGAATGCTCACAGCATTGCTACACCTTCCTGCAATCTCTGTTGGAGCATTTCTGCATAAAGTGAGGAAAATGCTCAGATGTATATTTTGTTCTGGATGTATTTGGTGTGGGTTGTGGATCTTTATCTCACTATATTTCAGCTTGCTCAATGGTTTGGGACAAAAGGACTGGCTGGTGGAAAGAAAAAAATCACATTATGCCACCTACACCTGCTGTTCCCCACAAAACCTTTGCCAGTGGGTCACCAGGAATGTTCTTGTCTTCAGTTCCCTGAAGAGCTCACAATGTGTCCCTACTCTTTGTAGCAAACTAAGCATCTGGATCTTCTTCGATCTTCCCCTTCTTTTGTCCCCTTGCTGCACAGTTTAGACTGAGAGGATGTTAAATAGGATACCAACCCAGCTTGCTTCACACTCTTTGTTGAGCAGGGAGGGTGCCTTCAATAATTGTCATGAGAATTAGTTTAATTATTACCTTAGCTCCTAAAACCTACAGACAAAAGGGGAATATCAACTACTAATTTGTGTTCTGTGCTTTACAGTGTACAGGAATGCAGAGTCCTTTGCTCATTAAGACTTTTTACTTACTTTTCGTGTGGGTTTCAAGTCAGACATTTCCTGTTGGGATTTTCTGCCATAAATAGCTGTCCATTTTTTATTCCCACCAGCTGTGCATTTGAGGAGCACACGGCAAAGTTTATGAATCACTTCTTCTTGACAGATTGCAACCACCACAATATTCTGCCACATAGCCAACAGCATCAAGTGAATATTAGCTCTTAACTCTCCAGAAAACTCTGTTCAGTAATTAAAGATTAAGCCTCTGATGCCTATCATCATTCACTGCCAAGAGCCGTTACAATACAGGTTTGCTATGTTCAGGTAATGATATTAGAGATGATCATTTATTCTGGAAATGTAGCTGTCTGAGAAGAATGAATTTGCTAAAATCAGAATTTCATCTATAAGCTGACTTTTCAGGACTTTTCTCTTAATTCTGACATTCACCATGCACGAATATTTATTTAGTTAAAAAATCCTCTGAATGTGGGATAATTGACAAAGAGTGATGAAAAGAACAAATTTAAAACTGTGGCACCAGTAGCAGTGTGCAATATAACACAGAAATCTGCATTCATTCAATAAGGACAAATGATCCAACAGCACTTCAAGCTCTGGGCATCATTTTCGAGTTAATCTGCTCTGCTTTGGTGTCAGCATAAAATTGAGATCAACTCACTAGCAGCTCTGGAACTTTCAAATAAAAATTCAGACTTGTAACACATACAGCACTGTTGACAGAAGCTGTGAAGTCTGTTTTCCATCAGTGTATGAACATAGCTCATTTAATGTTATTGTGATTAAAAATAATAAGAATAACCCTCAAACAAATTAATAGCTTTGTGTTGTTTAGTAACAGCCACAACTCCTGCTCACCAGCTGAAGCTGTCAGTCTCTGTTCGCTGATAGTAATTTTCTATTTTACAACGAAATGGCACACAGAACTTTAAAAATGTTCAGTCCCTCTTTCCTCTCCAGGGATCTTCAAATGCATCTCTTTCTCCTCTCTGTTAGGTCTGCCTTTCTATCTTGTTTCTCCCACTACCTCAATGTGGTTTTCTCATTACCTCCATCCTCCTGACAGCTTTCCATTTCCCAGCTCCTCACCCTGCCTCAGTCTTTTTTAACCCTCAGTCCTAATCTTCCTATTTTCCTTTAATCCCATCATCAGCCAGTCTGAGATCCTCGGGCTCTGTGGATCCCACACATTCTGATGCCTCTTCCTACTGCAGCTGATGTCTGGAGAGAATGGAATGCAGCTCTCTGAGCAGGTGGTAGCACAGTGTAAGCCACTTCCAGACTTTCCTGCCTATTTCATCACCACTGCAGAGAGGCTTTCCTGGTGATTTCATCACCAGTCCCTATAGCTGTAATCCAAGACAGTGCACAGGAGAGTGTGGGGCTGCAGCTACCAGTTTCTAATGATTTTGGTTACTATTTGTTCTCACATACCTTGGAAAATGTGATACTTGTGAGGTATTGATGTATTGCCTGTCATAGACAGATGGTTTAGAGTATCCTGGAGCCTCAGTTGCAGGGGGAGAGCAAAGTCTGCCTTTGATCCAGGCAGAAACCAACTGCAGAGTCTGAAAATGTGAAAATTGGTAAGTAAAATAAAGCTGTTGTGTACATGGACATGGGGATGGCAAGAAGCATTTCTCCAATAGAGTCACTGCACTTCCAGGTGCCTTGTCTGTGTGGCAGAGCACAGGCTATTCTTGGCTGTTCAAACAGAACATTTCTCTTTAATACAGGCAAACCAAAATATTCCTGCTGCTTGTCCTCCACGAAAAGGGTAAGCCTTTTCCCACTTTCCAAAGCAAAACTAGGCCAATATGCGTTTTTTAGGATGTTGACCACGTAGTTTGGGGGTTCTCTAAGAAAGAAAAACAGAGTATTTAAGTGGGCAACACAGAACAAAATTAATAGTTGGAGTTTATAGTGCATGGGATGGATGGAAAAATTGTCCAAAAAATGATGTACATGTAAATTTATATATTCCTTTGTCATTCAAATTCTTTTATCAGT
This sequence comes from Neodrepanis coruscans, assembly GCA_013400695.1. Lineage (NCBI taxonomy): Eukaryota > Metazoa > Chordata > Aves > Passeriformes > Philepittidae > Neodrepanis > Neodrepanis coruscans. The sequence goes on along the minus strand of VYZS01041058.1, from coordinate 30,985 downwards.
TTTATTAATCTTTAGAAAAAATGGTAGAGGTGCAGCTACACTGAAATTAATCTTTATTTACATCTTTAAGAATAAGGCAAGTATTAAAAAATCACTATGCAGAAAATAATAGAATGCTTACAAAATCAATATACATTTTTGCTTGGAATAGTGATGAACAGATGCAGTCCTGGAAGCAGCTGTATTGCATACTGGGATTTCCTTTTAATATATCTCTAGGATACAAGAAAAAATTAAAATACTGAAAATGCAAAGTATCAGTGCTGTTTGGTTGTAAATAAAAAGGAAGTTTACATTACTAGAATACAGAATAGTTGTGTAGAGAAACCTTAGCTTATGAGGCAGATTGGACAGAAGATAACATTCCTAAAAAGAATACTTGAAAGAACAATATTATGTCTTTTGATAAAATGAGATTAACAGAGCTAATTTTCAATGCCTAAAACTCAGATTTCCTTGGATGTCAGGTAGCCTAACTGCCTCATAGCAATGTTTTGAAAAGTAGTTCTAGAGTGTTATAGAGAACTTCCCAAAGGACTCAAACACAACAGTACTAATGCCGTATTACATCAAACTAAAATTATTGACCTGTTGTCTGGAGACTGTACTTAAAATAGTAATTGTATTTCAGACTTGGAGAAATAAAATGTCTGCCTGTAAGTTTTCATTCTTTCTCGCCTTCTTTCATCTCTAAATGTTTGAAGGTAAGAGTTTGAAATGTTAAACTAAGGAAAGAGTTGACAGGGAACTGTACCAATGGCCACTGTTATCATTTATTGTTGAGGTCTGCAGCATGTCATTGCCTCCAAGCATCTGGAATATATCATTATTTAAATGCACAACTTGATATAGCTTCAAGAGTGTCACAGCTACTGTGTAATTACACTGACTGAAGGTGTTGTGTGTGTAGATGGGTGTGTCTGTACGTGCACTTTTTTTTTGTTAATTTGGCTTTGTGTTGATTTTTGTTCACATCAAAAATTGTTGTTTACAGGTTGATGGGTATCTGCAGACAACCCCAGATACAGGTCAAAATCTTAAATGGGATCTCTCCCAGTTTGGTGGCACTGTGGAAATTTTTGCTACAACATTGTGCTTTAGAAACTGATTCCTACATGTAACTTTGGATAATTTAATCCGTATTCGTGACCTTTTTTTATTAACTTAAATTTAACCTTCTTAGGTGTTCTATGTGCCCATAACAAAATAAAGGTTTGTTTCATCTAATGGTATCAGATAGAATGTAGCAATATTGCTACCAAGAATGACTGTGATAAATGAATTTTGGGTAGGACTTTTAAGTGATCTGTTATTAGATCATAATTTAAATGAAACTATATGATTTTTTTTTTCACCAAGGCTAAAATAGGCATAAGATTATTTAAATGAGCTTTGAAACCTTATAGTTCATCTGGCAAACTGCTGTAGGCTACTCGGAAACGTGAAAGGCAAGGAGAGAGGAAATCCTGAAAGCAATTAGAGAACCCTTTTGACAGCTCTTTCAGCAGATAAAAAGCCAGCTTCTAGCGAGAAAGTGTCTCCTGGCATTGGTTTGTGTCTTATGGACAGTTGTGCCATTCATATGCAAATGCAGAATGTAGGGGAACGCATGTGTTGAGACACTTACAGATTATTCAAAATTAAAAGAAAATTATGAGAGTATAAATAATATTTTTTTCTTCCCCTTCAAATCTAGCAGTCAAACTTTTTTGAAATGGTTTGGCATTTTACTTTGAAATCTGGTTACTTGAGCCATCAGTCCTGTGATACGAATTCTTCCATATGCATATTCATGCATGTGTTTACATATTTGTTTGTTTATTGCATCTGGTACTTCAGTAATGTGTAATTTCTATTTCTCCCTTTTGTCTGGGGGCCTCTCATATTACATTTAGATTGTATCCTTTATCATTCCAAATTGACATTTATGCTTTTACTGCTATTGTTTGCCTAGCTCCTCTCTGGTATGGATCAACAATTTGTTTTAATCTGTGTCACTTCTCTTATCTCCCTCTACACAGAGATGCAGTCACTCTGCACTCGTGTACGCCTACGGAGATTGTGTTAGCAACACTGCTCCCGCCCCTCTCCCAAATGCCGCCGAATCTTAATTGCTTTTCCAGTTCGTTTATAAGAACGCAGAGACAACAATATGTGCGAGACCAGCTTTGACAAAAGTAATGGTATGCCAATGCCTATGAATAAATAAATCCCATTTACATAGAGGAATACTGTGATAACAGAAGGGAAGTCGCAGAATGGAAGCTAATGATGGTTTAAAAACAATATTCCTTATTCTTAGCAGGGAGCTGAGTGAAGTCCAGAGAGCTGTAGAGCACGGGTTGCTCTACAGGTACCTCTCTCTTTGTAAACAATAGGTTTTGTTTTAATTTTCTCAGCTGACTGGATTGAAAACTCTGTGGTATAAATGAGAATTAAACAAGAGTATTTGAATTTCTACTGGCCTCAGGAAGCTGTTACACTTCCTGTGGATTTTTTGCTTTCCAACAATCATTTTAACAGTTTGTGTTCAATTCCTTCCCTGTATTCCTTCTCCTGTTCTGTTAAAAACTGTAATGTCAGACAGTTTAGTAGGCAAGAAATACTGGTATAATCTGTGTGTGGTGACAGATTTGGAGCTATAAGCAAAGGGCTGGAACTAGTCAGTTTTATGTACTGAGTAATGAATTTCTCTCTGTTGGAAAAAGTAGTAATGAGGACAATCAGAATAGGCTGGCAGAGAGCAAGCATGGAAACAGGCTCTGCAGTACTTGATAGATCAATTTAGGTGTGGAGGCTGATAATGGGAACTTAATAAAATAATCAGAGGTGAGCAGGGATATAGCAATGAGATAGCTGAGATTCCTGCTCCTTCTTGCTGCCTGTAGACCAATGCCCCACTGTGGAGCCTTCCAGTGCCTTGGTGACCCTTCTCTTTTCCTTGGGGTAAATTTCATGTACCAGGAGCTCACCATTTGTTACAAACTCTGATAGTAGTACACTGTGCCTCATTCTCAGGAGGGAGACAGGCTGCGCTGTACAGAACAACATGGTGTGGGAGGAAAAGGCTGTTTGAATTCGTGTGCATCCTGGGATCAATCCAACTGATTAGGAGGTGACAGTCACCAGCTTAGTAGGAAACAGTACTGAATGATATGTTTAGGAAGGAAAAGATCTGTGTCAAAATTTGATAGAGTAATAGGAGAAATGTCCTAAGAAAGTGCAGTGTGCATTTAAACTGTTTATTGAGTTACTGCTAATAGCACTGAGATTATATATATATATATAGAGAGAGAGACAAACAAAGATAATAATCAGCTATCTTGTTCAGGTCTGGAAGATCATCATGACATATCAAAGCAAGTGTGTACATTTTCTGTGTTTCCTCCAGCAGTGTGCATCTCAGTGACAGTCTTCCCCATTTCTATTTCCTTCTTCCACTTTTTTTTTTCTCATGTAACTGTTATTGTTGGGTTTACTTGAAGAAAATAAATGCAGTTTTGGAAAGTACATGATGTTTAGAAAGAAAAATAGAATGGAGTGAGATTGTCCTTTTTTCAGAAGTGTCCTGCTCTGTGAGATGGGAGCAAAAGCAGCCCAGCAGTGCTTCTGTTCAGCCCTGACAGCAGAGAGATAATTCAGGGACCACAAATACACGATAAGCTATTTCTAGCTCTTATGAATTGTGAGATTCTTTTTTTTCCCCCAACATCCCCCATAACAACTGAGCCAGACAGCATGACCGTCTCTTACAGCCTTATCAAATGGGAATAAACAATGCCTATAGCTCTGTAGCTGTTTAATTTTTGATCTCAAGAAACCTTATTCTGTTTTTGCTGTGAAATGTCTCCTTGACCAGCAGCTTTGTTTGCAATGTTCTGGGATTCTTAATTGCTCAGTTTAAAAAATCAGATATGTAAACTAATAATATTTGAAGAACAAATGTATTGTAGTTGCATTTGAACTGGTTAGTGTGAGTCTTGTGAATTACCAAAAAATGAAAGCAGAAGAGTATTGTCTTATTCACTGAAAAATTATGAAGTGTTAGAAAATTGAAGACAATATATTATTGTGCATATTTTATGACAGTAATATCAGTACTTAGGCTCTGCCTAAGTGATGCTTTTGTTATTATTTTGCTCTGTTGATGTTGCAGTTCATTTGAGCAATTCATATCAATAACTGCCTTGACTCACAAGTGAGAAGAATAATGCAGATAATTCACAGTAGCTGGCTTAAACAGGAGACTGCACCTTCATTCAGTTCACAGATATGAACTGTGCTTAGGATATGGGCACAGGACTCCTGCATTTGGAATTGGGGATGCCTCAGTCCCTTGGGCAAGGGAGAGTGAACCTTGGGGTACCTTTGGGGTGAACCAGGGGTACACTGAACACTCAAATGCCTTCCAGTCATTGTAGAGCTTGGAGTGCCCCAGCCTGGCCTCTGCCCTCCCCACTGGGCACTGGATCTTGGCCACACCGCCCACATGGGAAAAGCCACAGGACTCATAGGTGCTGCAAGACACAGCTTCCAAGATATGTTGCTCCTGGACCATCTGCAGACACACTGAGTTCAGTATCATCCAGACCAGAATCTGATCTCTGTGCAGTAGATGTGCATGCACATCTTACAAAATTGCAATCATTGGGCTTGGTCTAACTGTTGTAACCTGGTATGTGGGCTTCCCACATAATTGATGAATGTATGCCAGTAGAGAAGTGTGTGGCTTTGTATTTTGGCAATGTAGGTGATTTCCCAGAAGAAATGCTGCTCTGTGATTGCTGAAACAATGCCCATCCTTCTGAGCAGTAGCAGTGTACTTGTCAGATCTGAAACCACTGCTTGTATTCATGGCTGTGTCTGGGGACTCTGCCATAAGCCACCTTTTGGCTACCTCACCCTTTGGATGGGCTTCTTTCCTTTGTTAGTCCATGACATATCACTTCACCAAGACAAAATCTGTGCTCGTCACCCAATGGTGATGTTGGATTGACTATCCTTGATTGTCTTAGTCAGATATGCACGCGTCTCACTGAAACACCACTATAAGAATTCACTGGAAGAGACTTTGAACCACTGCCTGCGACCTGAGCATCAAATCTGTGTTGTAGTTTTTTCAAGTTGTAGTTCTCTAACAGAATCAATGGGATTTCTTACCAGAATCCACTTTGCAGAGAGAGAGAGAGAGAGAGGACAAACTTTTCAGGGGTTTAGTCAAAAAAGAAATTCTGGGATTGAGTTCACTAAGGCAGAAATGCAAATGCGGAGCTCTGAGAGTTTTGGGAACACGTTTGTCAGTGTGACCCTGGATCCCAGCAGCCTGTGTGCCAGCTGGGGGGTGTGTTATGGTCCTTGAAATTCTGTGTTCCCTCCTCTCCCAGAGGGCAGAGCTCAGCTCTGTTTGCAGCAGGGGATGCTCAGATGTCCACTTGCTAAATGCTAGTAGAAGTTTACAGAGAACAGTTGTGTTAAGTAGACATTTGAAATTTTTTTTGCCTGTTTCACAAAGCTAAGCATGAATGAGGCAGGATGGTTGTGGGATAACACAGAATACCTTCCACCCAGCCTGAATCACGCTGTTTCCTAACTTAGAGACATTATTTGTGCACATTAGCTCAAGGCATGTCATAGGTGAGCCTGTGGTTGTCTTTTCACCTCTATAGTAGGATGCAGCATGCACTCACTTGATGTTAGAACTCAACACATATGCTTCATTTCTATTTTCCTCCATTGTTGTGCATTTAGAATGTTATCCTGGGATATCTACTGCATTGCACTTCTTTTCCCTTGTCCGTTCACAAAAATTCATCCCTCCACACCTTTTTCTTTTTGCTGTTCATTTAAGTAGTTTATGATCAATAGTTAGAAGAATTTCAAGTTGTTTTTGCATTTGTTAACACTGAATTTCATCTTCTATCCCACCACCTGTTATGTAGCTTTGATTCTTTTTGAAGAGCTGTCTAGTATATTGTATTTTAACTATTTTTAAGGAAATGTGGTAACTTTTAGACTTAGCAAGATTTGTTCCTCTGTATTTTCTCAAGTTTCAAGACTTTTTGTTAAGTACTCTCTACTAGACTTTTTCTGTTCTAAAAACTTTTTCTAAATGAGAATATTGAATTCACTGTCAGACTACCTTTCTCTTTACAGCTGTCTATTCCTATCATAAATTCCTGATCTACATGTGTAAATCTAATTTTAGTTGGCATTACAACTGCTGTATCAGAACAGGAGCTCCTTGATCTCCAAAATACCTACTTTTTCATTTTTTATATGCTAATGCATGTAATATAGTTCTGCCCTGTGATACTGTAGCTGTTTTTAATTAAGCAGTCCTTAATTCTTATTCTTTGAGCAGCTTAGCCATCTTGTTCTCAAACTTGCTCAATATTCTTGGTTTTAAGCTTGTGTAGGCCTTTGACATCCTTCTCAAATTGGCAGTGGTATGCCAGCTGTGTTCTCTGCTCTAGCTTGGTTTTTGATGTCTCTTGAATTTGTCTTCATTTCTACAACAAGAAAAAAAAAAAAAGTTGTTTCCTGAATCATAGTGTTTAGGAATTCAATTAATGTGGTACCTAATATTTTTTGGAAGTGTTAGCTACTGGTAGCTTTCCTGTTTCCCTGTCTCTGTGTTAAGGAAGAAGAAATATTTGAACGGATCATTGAAGTTAGTGATTGCAGTTGTGATATTACTTGATCATGGTATTATTTCTTTATGACTAAATCCATTGTCTTGCTCGTGTCTGTCAACTATATGAATTTACAAACCCTGTATTTTTTGGCCTTCTAATGCAAAACCTGATTTGAAACCTGGAGTTCTTTCAGATGTATTTTTCACAATATTTAACCTGATTTATTTGTGATGTGGAACAATCTTGTGCTGTTCCTTACATGTTTGACCTGTGATTTAGATCTGCTGTACCACCAGCACAAACAAAATCTGGTATTAACTCTTAGACCGTGAAATATCTCTGTTGTTCCAATATACAATTTCTTCTCATAATGAAGCAATGGCAATGACAAAACAGAGAAGAGATTGCATTCTCAGTTTGACACCAGCAGCTGAATTAGACTCTTTGCTTAAGTTTGCATTTTTTTTAAGCAATGAATCTGTACCTTGAAATACAGTTAGGTAAATTTAATTATTTTTGCTTGCTTCCTGTAATATTTCAAGATATGTGAAAATGAATCACAATGGGGGTTATCTTTCCTAAAATCCATAAAGTTTATAATGAGTAGATATATTCCTTTATTGCATTACACAATTTATTATCCTCTGTTGATATCATAAATCCTTTTATTTCTTTCATTTTGGCTTTGGGAAAACTGTCTAGCATGAATTGTTTTATTTAAACCTTAATTTGTTTCCTTCATCAGAGTTATAATTAACCTTATTTGTTCTTGGTAAGAAGTTGAGGTTGTAAACAGCTTGACACCACCATTTTGAGTGAGGGAGGGATATAGCACTTGTGGAAACACAGCCCCATCCAGGAAATCCTGTCTAATATTGAATACAGCTCAGATGGGTCAAAAGGCACTAAAACTGATAAAGGCCATGCTTTCAACAATAGAGATTCACAGTGAGTTTTGATTTCACACCTGCCCATCCTGTGACTCTGGGAGCTCATCTCCAGTAGATGGGCAGTTCCAGGCTGCTGCTCACATTTCCCTGCAACCAAACCTGAGCCCATCCCTGCTGGAGGCTCCAGGCAGAGAAACAAGCATGAGGCAGGGAAATGCTGGAAGGGGAAAAGTTAGGAGTAAGGGAATGGAACATGAAACACGGGGTTTCTACAGAGTACTGTAGTGAGTAGATAGAAGTCCTAAACAGTCCTTACAACCATGAACTTAATGCAAAATAAGGTTCTCTCTTGTGGGAGCACACTCCTTTGAATGGGGAACAGAGATTACGTACTGGGAAGGGAGGAAAGCAAATACTGTTAATCCTCATCAGAAATATACAGTCATGATCAAGTAAAATACTGAAGGCATATGGGCTATTAATAGTTTGCCCCATTGATGCAGTTTTTGCATTCAACCCTCAAGAAAATTTCTTCTACTACCCAATTAGTTTTTATTTTATTTCTAGTGAAGATTTGTAATATTAATTACCAACATAAAAACAAAGATGCGCTGCACTGAAACAAATGGATGTTTTTATGCTTAGATTAAAACATTACTTGTAATTGTTTACAGTGAAATCTCCTTGCTGTCACAGTGGTGTTAACAGGGTTATAAACTTTTAAGTTCTTAGAAGGAAACAAAAAAGTATATTATCTTCTAGCTACGGTGTAATCTACCATTAGTTACCCAAATATTGCTTCATTTATACTGTATCATGTACTTATCAAGCATCTACATGAGTCCTTAACTATTTCCAAAACAAAAGAGTCATTATTTACCCACTGTGAAAATAGCCTTGTGTTAGTGGTATTAGAAATCATTAGCTCTATTAAGTCCGTTATCAGCTATGCTAGCAGCTGGAAATATCCTGCAGCTCAGGAGGGCTCCGAAATGTTCCCCAGTCATTATATTCTAGATCACTTTGTTTTCTTGTACGCTGAAAACAGATTATAATCACATTCAGCCACAGGCAAAAAAAAGAGAAGCTGACAACAGTGGTAGAAAAGAGATTTATGAAACTTTTCATTGCTTGAGGCAGTATTTTGTAACAAGATAACAGTGTTGTCCCTTAGATAGGAGCATGAGTGAACAGTTCAGCTATGTCTTTCTATCATCTTGGTGTTCTGTGTCTCAAAATGACAATTATCACACCATAAATATAGCCCAAAGCGTTACAGATGTCTATAAGCAGAATCCATATTAATTGCTAATGCATAAGAAAGAGATCAGTTATATTAGCTTAGGAAATACTCTATTTTTTATGAGGCTAGAAAAGCATAGAGAAATATTAATTTTCTCTTGTCATTGCTTGCTTTGAATAGAACTTACTCCAAAAATGGTATTTTAAAGTGTTGGGGTTAAAAGAATTCTTTTATCATCAGTCTTTGCTCCAGCTGAGGCTGGCCCTTCAAACAGTTTGTCTTAAGTAGCAGGATTAAAATAGTTTCTTCAACATGGCATAAGATCACAGGTTTGGGGCTTTTTTTCCCCAGCCATGTTCCTTCCAATTCCTCTTCCCTCCCCTGTGGTGGCTCAGGGCTGACAGGGCCAATATTGTCCAAGGGCAGGGATGTGCCCCAGTAGCCCAGTCTGGTACAGTGGCTCCACTGGGAGCCCTGCTCAGGGCCAGCAGGATTTATTTTCTTCCCCTGCTCACCATTTGTTCCTGAGCACATAAGAATGATTTTTGTACATCAGAGTGTTCTCCTGTGTATTCCTGAATACCCAAGACCTGTATATGTCCAGATAACTCTGGTGCATAATAAATTTCAAAGTGATATGTATAAATTCCATCACTTCAGAAATTGTTTTATCTGTGTTTCCTTTTTTGTTGATCATCTGTGGGAAATTAGTAGAGGTTCAATTGAAATTGAATCTGTAACTCTCCCTCCTGTTTATGTGAAGAGCTGAAATCTGCATCTCTTGAGTTCCTGTCTGAGCATCATCTGAAGTATTTATAACCAAGGCTCTGAAACTGTTACAAAGATAGTAGCATGCCATTTCTTTTTATGCAAAACCCACTCTGGTATGACATATCTGGAGCAGAGAAAAGGCTAACATGCTTATTTTGCCAGCTGACCTAAGTGAACAAATAGATGCAGAAAGATTGGAGTGGGAATTGTTATATTTTCTGTGATGAATCAGATTTTGAAACAGGCTGAGAGTAATTTGGTGCTGTGCAGGGATGTCAGAATTCATGCCAGTTATGCAAGATGTTTGAATCTGTGCAAGAATTGGAGTAACAATTTTAAGCAGAATTATTTGATTAAGGAAAAAAGCTGTTGTGTCTTTCTGCTTTCAGCTGTAAAGATAATTCACACACACAGAGAAATGTGGGAAAGAAAAGAATGGCAGTTAGGCGGGAAAATTCTTAGCAATTTTTATTTTACTAAGGAGGAAGGTTGTACCATATTAAGATGAAGCATCTGATTTTGTATTTCTATGTCACAAAAAAATATAGACCTTGATACTATTTGAAAAATATTCTCAAACACCTAGAACAAGGTGTGCCAGCAAGTGAGGATTTCATATTTCGGCAGATGCAAAAGAAATGGTTTGTCTGGGGGGTTTTTTATGCTGTAAACATGTTTTAGGGATTCTCTCTTTAAAGAACACAGATCATACTTGTCACTAATTATGTATTTCAGCAGTGGAATCCTAATAGGTCCTTTGTGATGCCACAAGCCTAAAGACAGCAAATAACAGAAAGAGAGGGATGGGAGCAATGGTATTTAAAGATGAGTTTTTCAGACCACTCAGAGCTCTGGCATTACACACCGGTCTGTTAGAGAAGGATGTGCTCTCTTTGCCTGTGCTGGTTCAACTCCATAAAAATAGAGTATTTCCTTGGGGTTTAAGCTCATTTTTTCATAGTCTGACACGTAGCACAAAGTTTCCCAGTGGCTGAGGCAGCTCTCCTCTTACGTTGTGTCTCCAAAGTGCAATGAAGTCACAGCACCTCTTTGCCAAGAGCAGGGAGTGTGCTGGGTACACCAGCTGATACCCAGAGCACACCCATCTTACTCTTCACATTAGTCTATCTTTGTCACTTGCTCCTAAATTTGACTCTCAGACTGCTTTAGCAGCAGGTTCCCTCTGTTCAGAGGGTATTTTTCTGCCAAAACATACTTTTAATGAGAAGACCAGCTGTTCTCCCTCAGGACCAAGCTTCCACTTGTTCCTTAGTTTGCTTCTTAATTGTCTTATCACTGATGAATAATTTAATAATTTTTCTTGAGCATTTCATAAATTTAGAGTTTTGTGGTGTCTCAGTTAATAAAAAGACAGCATACAGCAACAGTTGATTCTCTTCCCCTCTGTTCATGGCACAGCTTGCCATCTTTCCCTGAGCTTGTATCAAACAATATGCAAGTAAATTGAAATAGTGAAACCGTATCAAGATGTCTATCAGCATCCTACTCTGATGTGTAGTTTGGGTTTTATTCCAGACTATTTTATGATGCAGAAAATATGCAAAGAACAGTCTTTAAGCTTTAAGGATGATTGACTTGCCTGCCCTGCAGAGAGTAGCTTTTGCTCTTGCATTTCTGTAATAATATACTAATTGGACATTAGTTTAAAAATGTAAACCTGACTTTGCCAGAGTACAGGATGACTGGGTTTATGATCCCTTTCTATACCATGTTTAACTGTTCAGTTTAACATCTCCTCTGCCTTCCCATATTTCTATTTCTTTCAGATACACTTATTTAAACTAAAATCATTGCTATCATTCCTATGCATTTAGAACGATGTCAAAGATAACCCTAATTTTTGAGAGTTGTGTGTGATTAAAAAAAATAATGATTCCTGGTCCAGGTGCCATAGGTTATCCTGCTACTCTAAGAGCTCATAGGACATTTTTATTTAGTGTCTTTGTCCCTTCTTTTCTGCTCTTTCCTTGCCCCATGTCTCACAAAAGCAGAATTGTCTGACTGATTTCAGAATCCTCACCTCCTTTTCTTCTCTGCCATGATTTCACAACTCAACTTCAATGTCAAAAAGTTTTGTCTGCGGGTTTGCTGAAATTCATCATATTATGCCTTTACCTGCCCAGAAGCTTTTCTGTCCAGGGGACTCCAGCAATCCACACTCATGGTAAAGCTGATTTCAGATATAGGTTTTTATTACTTCCCATCATTAAAAAAAGCTGATAGCAATTTTTGCAAGGCAGCAGATATTTATCCAGAGGAGGTTTTGGCCAAAATGCTATCTTGGTATTTAACTACTCTCTAGCCTCCATGACTTGAGTTGGGTAAAATATTGTAGTCATCCTCTTTTCCTGTTGCCACTGCCATTATTATCAGTCCAGCACTGCACCTGAGAGCTGTTTTTTTAATCTTTCATTTCATGGTATGAAACATCACTTAGCATTGTGGTGGTCTCAGACATTCTGAAGGAAGAAACCCTATATAATGCAATTATTGTAGCTGCTTTCCTACCTTAAATAGGAATTGGAATCTGTTCTCAATTAATACCATATTTCTATGGGTTTTTTCTTGAGTCTTTTTGCGTTGCTGGTCTCAGAGAAATAAAACCAGGCCCTTGAGACAAAGATGGCCACGTAAAGATTCTGTTGGTCTGAGTACCTGGGGTGGAGCTGTGCTTTCAGAAACATATATAATGGATAGGGCTGAGCTATTCACTCTCCCCTTGACACTGGGAACAGGCAGCATTGCCAAAAGGCATTACAGTTCCCTGCCTTCTGTTTGTACTGGTAATGTGGGAGCACTTCAGGGTTTGGTATCTGCCACTATGATTACACAGTCTCTTCAGGTTGTGAATGCAGTTGCCTTTGCCATGCTGGCGAGGTAAGGGCAGAGCATATTTGAAGTGACAGCCCAGAGCATGGCTGCACTATGATCATGCTGTCAGAGGCAGGCTGTGTGAAGTGGGGAGAGGATGGCAGAGAGACAAGCAGCACTGTCCCAGGAGATGAGTAATGATGGTGGTTTGTATTTCACTGTTAGTGATTAGATAGTGGTACTTTATTAAGAGAAAAAAAAGAAAAAGAAGCAAGGGGGGGAAACAAATAACCTATACCCTTGTTCTGAGGGTCTCTTCAAGCTCACGTAATGGAGAATTGCACAGAGGTTTAACATCTTGATGAAGTTTAAGCCTCTGCAAGATGTAATGCTATTTTGATAAGACAAAACTTGGTCTTGCCACCTGGACAAAGTTTTCAGTGGGCTGCTTCATTTCTGGTGTGCTACAGAGTGGTTTTCTAGCTTGCAGTAAATTTGTCTGTAGTAAATGCAGCAGTAGTGAAGTATTTGCTGCAGTGCTATTGAGAGTATTGCTGGCCAGCACAAACTCAGTGGGTGCCTCATCACGCTGGTGTTAGTCAGTTAATTTTCCTGGTCTCCAAGCAGACTGAAAGCCAGCTGCAGTCTGGAAGTTGTTTGGCTAATGGGATGGAGCTGTGCCTGAGGCAGCACACCCAGCAGCTTGGTGGGGGAGCTGGTTCCCAAACCAGCACTGACATTCCCCATTCTAGGCTGGACTCGGCTGAGCTGCATGTGCAGCTCCCTCTGCCCCACATTCAGAGCCCTCTCATCCCTGGGCAGTGGCTGACAGCACCCCTGGGGGCTTGGCTTTCCCCGAGCTCTGAACACTGAGGGTTAAGGATAATTTTTTTCCAGGCACCCACACGGCACCAAGGCCGTAGGTGATGGGATCTGGGATCAGCCCCTGAAGCCAGACACATCAGACATTGTGTTTTCAGAAGTTCCAGCCCAACTGCAGCACCCAGTGACAGACCCATCATTTTCATAGCTGACATCATCTTGTATTGATTTTTCTATTTTACCATGTGTGACTATGGAGTTACAATTGATTTTAGTTGTTTGGGGGTTTTTTTTGCCTTCACATACTACAAACTAATTAAAAAATTGAATAAGAATTGTTGGCTTAATGTTGGCTCATGTACTGCTGAGTGAGAAACTGTGTGAGGGCTTTTATACACAACTTTATGATAACCTGTATTTTTACTCATTTACCCATGGTTTCATCTGACTAACCAAACCTTTTGCTTCTGGTAGCTGAAAGTAACCTCTGGTATCTTGAAACTTCAACAGGACTTCTTATCTGAGTGGTTTGTGATTTTCTTTTTTGTCCAATACCAACCAATAAAGAATTCAAACGATATCCCGCTGCCTGTGGAAGAAATGCCAGTCATGTACTATTGCAGCTTGCAGTACCCTGGAGGCAGACAAATCCTTGTTTCTGTCTTGTACTTATTTGTATCTTGCCTGCTTTTAGAAAGAGAAATAACCCATTGAAAAGCTTGATTAAGTGCAAGATGTACTTTGCATTATATTTGCTTTTCTTTACTCCAGCATTATGCAACTATTCCTCTTACTTTTTCATATATTCTGCACAAATTATTTTTACCTGTTCTACATGTTGGGAAACAGATGGTCCTGGTAGTAAATAACTGGCTTCCCAGGAGCTGTGAAATTGAATTCTCCCAGGAAGCTCTTTCAGGAACTGGTATATGTCAGTGAGCCTTTATGTTAATGATGCTTATATATCAGTGTTTATTTCCACCATTTGATTATCAGTCGATTCAGTCTAAAGGTAAAACTATATTTAATTATTATTTTCATGCTTTCTTTGAGCCAAGGGGGTAATATTATAGGTATTTTGGGAAAAACATGCTCAAACACTGGAAACCCATTGAAGAGCACTGTACTAAGATAAAAATATATTTTTTTCTTTCTTTTAGACAAGAAAACTAGTATATTTTTGTTGATCCTACTGCTGAACTGAAAAAAATCTAGACTTTGCATTATGGTGAGCGCAGCTGTCCCAAGGCAATAGTATAAGATGGAATAAGAAAAAAACTTCAGTAGTTGACAAAAGTTCATGTCGCTGGGAAGAGATGGTAATACTGCCTGGGAAACAGAAATTACTTGATGTTGAAAGCTGTGTTCAATATATTTAGTTTCATTAGTAGTTCAGCTGCCAAAACCTCAGTAGTGAAACTTGACATTACAGACTTAGAACAACAGAAGGATTCAAAATCATTACCCTGTTGATAGACCTTTCCTTCCTTAAAGATCTACAGTACCTGGAAGGCTGATTTATTAAAAAGCTCACCTAGGCATTGCTGTGATCTTAATCTCCTACTGGATCTCCTCTGTGACACAGTTACTTTAGTAATTTATTTCTTGTATAGATTTTCTATGAGGTTGGGTTTAACAAGAAAAATATAAATTTTAGACAACATGTAGTATATTTTGTGACATTTCTGAAATAATCATAACAGTGTGTTGCATTAAACCACCCATGACTGGCATTTCTTTTGCCCCCTTGGAGGCCAGCTGTGTGTGCTGGCTGGGTGATGCAAGATCCAAAGTGCTGCTGTAACAGCTTCAGGGATGACTTTCTATTGCACCTGACTCCAGATTCACAATGAGTTGGAAATTATGGCACAGTTATTCTTATGTCACTATGAAAATTTTCAGGCTCCCCTTTGGACCATTCAGAGAAGCAGCAGATTTCAAGCTGTACCCATATAAAGAAAATGTCCCCCCAGGCTTCCATTGCTGGCCTAAATATTTCTGTTTAAAAATTTCTGTATGTTGTACAGAAAAATATATGTCTTCACTTTCTCTTTGGTGTAATTCCCAATGCATCAAATTGTGTGAGCCTAGGCAAGGACTTGTGTAAGTCTAGACAGGGGTTTATCTCTTTCCCGTTCTGCAGAGCCACATCTAGAGATGAACATTCAACTTTCTGCACTAAAATGTTCCATGGTAATGATGACAGTAGTAATGAACTTAATAGCTACAATAGGCAAAATCTGAAATGGTGTGCCTGCCCTTTCATATATGTATGTATGTATGTATATAGGTATACACGCACATATATAAAAGTACCACAGGACACAGAGTCCCATAAACCATTATTATTGAAGTGATGTGTTTTGCCATTGTCTAGACATTATTTTATGTAGCCCAGGCACCTCATGCAGTGCGATAATGAATATTTAAGGGATGTATTTCAACAAATATAATTAGTACATGGTATCTCAGATTATACTATTTTGTAGGGCAGTGGGTTTTAACCTTTTTGTAGGTGACCCTCACTTGAGACAATTGGTTGTATGACTATAATCCCTCTGATTAGACTCCTTTGCTGGTATGAGTATCACACTGCTTTTTCACAACCAACCAAGCCCTCCAGCACAGTGACCAGATCTGCCATTTCCTTGGTTCCAGCTATGCTGAGAACAAGCTAATATTCCTGCTTGAAGGAGGCTGTTTCTATCTGGATGTACAGAGCATCTGGGTACCTCTGGTTTCGGGAGGGAGATGGAGTAGCAGTTGAGCATCGTGTACACGGCAACAACTCAGGGCTGGCAGAGCTCATTTGGCTGTGCTACCTCTGCCTCCCATGTGATGGACTCGTGCTCCCCAGCCTGGGAGCTGCCACGCAGTATCCTGCTGCAGTATCTGATTGCACTGTGAATGCTGAGGTGATTTACCTTCAGCACTCAGCAAAGGATACGGATAAAGGCACTTACAGATAACAAGTGATTCATCCACGATTGCTCAAGGGTTGGCTCAGCCAGAGTAGGTTATAGAAACTATGACAAAGTCCCAGACTTTATCCATTAAACCACCTTTACCCTTTTCTGTGATTGTCTGGGTGTTGTGGGTAAGCAGTGGAGTATTTTTTGTTTGTTTTTTTCCGTTGTTTCTTTTTTTTGTCACAACAACATTTAATTTCTGCTCTAATATTGTGCTGAGGACGTGGCCGTGATGCACTGGCAGACACTGATAAGTGACTTACCATTTCATACTGCACATTTACTGAATTTCATTTTGAAATGTAGTCTGGGATGACAGCCAGTCATTCAACCTATTCTTGCCTCAAACAGTGTAAAAACATGCAGACAAAAGAAGGAACACCTGGCAAACGTTTTGGGTTTAAAACAAGAGAGAGAGGTTATGGTATCCACGGTTAGGAGTGAGATAACTTGCTTCTTTACAGCGTGTGCTGAAAACATTTTCAGAACATTTAGTTGCCATTTAACTGCAGCCTTGCACAAAATAACGTAGAGAATTAAAGCAAGTTGACAGGAGAACTGAAGCAGATACAGCATAAACCTCAGTCTGTATTGCTGGGCAGGAGCCCTGGCCCACCCCTTCGAACTCCCTGAAGGCTGCGCTCCCAGACTGGAAGCTGGCACTGGTGACAGCAGCTCCCGTGACACTGTTGTATTCCCGGGTGTTTCAATGCTTTCTTTTCTCCCTGACTCAGAGTAATGTGAGCTGCCTTTGAAGATGAATTTAGCTTGGAAGGTGGCCCTGTGGTTCTCTGAAACACCCGTTACTCAATGTGATGGCAGATGATGTGGTTTCCTTGAGAAAACAGTGTGGTGGCAGAGTCATTTGAATAAAGAGTTAGGAATACTGCAGACTGGATTTTTGATAATGCTAGATAACAAGGGTTGTCTGTGGGCTTTGAAATGAATTTTTCCTTTCAATGCATCAGCTTTATTTTTTTTTTGTGTTCAATATTTGTACTGTTTAAAGTACAAGGAAATAGTTTCATCATTGTTCATTTCAGAGAATTAATATGTTTGTGTTTAGTTCTTTTGTAAAAAGGAATGATGAGGAGGTGTTTATATGTCTCAACATTTAATCATGGCACAGAGGATAATTCAGCACAGCTAAGATTCAATCTACATTATTTTTTTAAAGTAGTATTGAGAAAGAACAGGGATGCAGGGAGGCAATTGCTTTGCTTAGATTAAGGATGCTGCTGATTATGCTTTGAATCTCATCTCTCATGTGGAAGATTAAATTGTTCTCAGATCGTTGTGTTGCTTGGATTTAGTGCATGTGTTACTTGAGTTTACCAAAGCCTTGAAGTTACTCTGAAAAACAGTTTGGCCATGTTGAAGCAGATGTGAAGTTTCATTTTGTATTTTAGACGACAAGAAGTGACAAGAAGTGATGCTTGACCGTGTGTGCTCAGGAGCACATGACCATCACCGATGTACCTGTAATACTGTGAGATCCAACAGTTTTCTCTGAGCCTTGATGTTGCCCGGCTGTGCCAGGATAAGACTGTTGTGCTGCAGAGGCTCCTGAGGATCTGCAGCGGCCGCCCATCACACTGTGCTTCCCATGGTAGCCCTGCTTTCACCCTGCCTTGTGCTCAGCAGGATCAGCCATGGGCTGGGCTGTGGGCTGCAGGTCCTCTGCTCTCTCTGTGTGCAATGGAGGGAAGAGCACAGTGACAAAATTTTGTTCAGGTGTGAGATTTTGATGGGGTTTTTGTCTACCTTTAAGAAGACAAGTGCTCTTTTGCATCTTGCTGTAGTTGAATTTTGCCTCTGTGCTGTCCTCATTTGTTTCACCACATAAAAGAGCAAGCTGAGCAAACCCTTTTTTTCTTTTTTTGGTATTTTGGTTCTGATTAAACCCAAATAAGTCAATTGTATAGCTTATGCTTACTTCAGAGATATGTAGATCAGATTTTGTATTCTCAGATTCCTCGATTAGAACACAATTTATCCTCATTCATCTTCTAATTTTAAATGAGCATTGCTGATATTCTTCACTGCAGTAAGATCTCTTGAAGAATCACATGTTGATTATGTGGACACCAGGCCCTGATTTTTCAGAAGCACTCAGCACAGTCAATGTGTACTAGAATTGATTAGAATTAGGTGTGTTGTCTATTTGTGAATTTAAATGAGAAATTAAAAAATTTAAGAAAGCAAAATATGAAGGGTACCATTATTTCAGATTCCTAGTTCTCTGATTTTCATTATGGTTTTAAGACACTTCTCCTTGCATCCTAAATGTTTGATCTTGTACAGTGTACTCTGTTGAAATGCCTAATGCAGCTAATAATTGAGAAAAGGCATCATTTCCTCAGCATTTTCCTCTGAACCAATACTGGCAGCTATATCAAAAATAAAATCTCTTTCCTGATGTAAAAAGCCAGATGTACTCCATCAAGACACTCATTGTGTTTAAGCTTCCAAATAATACAGCAATTTGTGAGAGGCTGCAGAGCGCGTCGTGTCGCGCGATCCGTCGAGCCAGAGCTTCCGGCTGCTCATCCTTTATTGTGGGACAAGTGATTTACTGCTCTGAACTTCAGAGCTCAGCAGATTTGCAGGTACTGCCGTTGAAGTTTTAATTTAGGCAAAGATGCTCATAAAGAAGCGCTCAGATGTGAATCCAATTTTATATCCCTGGCAAGTTCAATAGTGTTCGTCTTGTGCTTTTGATTCATTTAAACAGGTTTATGAAGAAGCAGCATATTAAGCTTTTATCTTTCTCATATATACATGAGTGTGTGTGCGTGCTCCCTAGTTAGTACTTTTTATATAAAATGCTTTTGTATTTTTTAATATAAACTATATACTATCTATATGATGTTGATATTGGTATTTGTTTTATTTTTCTATATTAAATGCTGCATTCATCTTGAGCCAGATTGCAGAGGTTTTGCAGCTGTAGTGTATGTTCAGTTACCTCTGCACAGTTCATTTTGTGCAGTATCTTATATTTACTGTGTGGGAACTGAGTCTTGAGGCAGATTAAATTAATTTGTGATGACTCGAATTCAGCTCTTGCTTCCTTAATCTTACAGAAATGGTATTTATTCTTATTGATGTTCTCTTGGCTCACTTTAAGAACAACCTCTATGATTTTGTGGTGACAAGATTCAGAGTCTCTATTTAGCTGGCACTCCCATGGCTCTCAGAGCAAAACTGTTTTGCTTATGTGGGCAGGGCTTTTCCATACTTAGCCTCGAGAAGAAAAACCTGCATCTGAAGTAAGTTGAGAAAAGATGGATCTTTTGAAGTAACTTTCAACACAAGGGCACCCATTTGTATTTTATCGCTCATAAATATCCACTTACTGAAATCCAAACACGCTTTGTTTAGAGTCAGAACACAGACTAGGAGAGTAATTCTACTTAAGCTTCTGTGCCTGTGGATATTGTCCAAACACATTTTCTTCCTGCTGTGTCTTACTCCACATGCTGTTGTGGAATGGCACAAGACCCATTGTAGATTAGAGATTTGATGTTCTTGAAGGTCCAGATGGGGGTTTTTATACATAAAACTTTCTGGGCTAAACAGTCTCTTTCAGGCTCAGATAAGACATAGCCAAGAAAAGGATAGTGAGGAGAGCAGCACACAGGAAGCCCTAAACTTCAGGATGTGCTTATGAAAGGTGACTTGGCATTTAAAGCAGTTGACACTACCACAGGGTGCACATTCAGGCAACAGACATTTAAAAAAGATAAAGAAATTGCTGTGTAGATTTAAGGCAACATGTGGAGGATGCAGAATTTATTGTAATTCACTTTTTAAAGTTTCTCCTTAGAGGACAACTTCTACTTGCCTTGTACGAGTCCCAGTAAACCCGTCTGTCTGTTCTTCATCAGCCTGTGCTTCCCTGGGCCCACAGAAATACTCTCTCCAACGAACTCTGTTCTCATTCTGTTAAGTTGTTTTATTGCTGTTAGGAACAGGTGCCTTCATTGCTTTTGCCTGGGACAGGCAGTCTGCAGTGACAGGAGACAGCTGGTCCCGGAGGTGTTGCACAGAATTGTAGAATCATTTAGGTTGGAAAAACCTTCTAAGATCACGGAGTCCAGCCCTTAACTCAGCACTGGCAGGTCACCACTGAGCCACGTCCCTAAGTGGACAGAGAGGAAGAACACATCTGGGTGCTCAGGACCCAGACACCACTGCAGCTCAGGGTGCCATGGCAATGAAATATCCATTTGGTGTTCTAGAGTTTGGTTTTGGGGTGGATTTTGTGTGTGTTCGGGTTTTCGTTTGTTTTTTAATATATATTTTTAAATATTTGCTCTAATTAATTTATAGTTAATTAATCAGTTCAGCAGTTTTTCTGTAGTTCTTTGTTTCATGTAAAAGAAGATCAGTCTCACTGCAAATGGTTTCCCTCTGTGATGTTTTCTTTTATTATTTGATTCATTAAGTTCAGAATTTGCTTCAGTTTCTACAACTAAACATACATCATTAAAATTATAATTTCTCTAATATTACTGATTAATGTTGAGTAGAAAACTGCAACTTGATACAATGTCTAAAGCATGTGCTTTGTAACACAATGTTTGTTTCCTTTATTCTCTTTTGCTGTTTTTATTAGATGTAAATTATTGCAATATGTGGAAATGTGCTTCAATGCAGAACAGTAAATAAGTTTGTTTAGAAAAGTGACTATGTTAGAATGACACCTTCTTATTCTATTTTATTTTCGTGTGCCTTCATTTTAATCCACTTGTGTTAATGTTTAGAAAAAAATTATTTTTCATTATCCATCAAAAATAATCAAAGAATGAGAACTTTATATCATTCTTTATCACTAAAAATATAAAAAGAAAGGGGTTGAAAGAGTAGCATAATTTTCAGACCTTGCTATGTGTTTGTGGCATTACTAAATAGAAGAATACAGGACCTGATCATGTGGATGAACATTGTTGCTCTCTTTTCATGTTCAGAGTTTAATCTCCTGGTGCTGTTCATTTGAAGCTTATTGGTAAAATAGCAGTGAATGAAAGATTGAGATCTCTGTTTAAGTTTTATAGAAGCCTAAAAACCATATTCTCAAAAGCTATTTTTAATCCATTAAGGTTCATCTCTCCTTCAAGTCCCTAAAAGAAACAGGGAGGAAAATGTTCCTTTGGGTAGATGTATGAATGATCAAGCTAGACTGCTACCCTGCCTTCTCCACAGAGGAGACTTTCTCCAGGGAGAATCCATAAAGAAGTATTTTTAAATCTAAATACAGTCTTTGTCAACATCCCAACTGTGCAGCCTCAAAACACCGTTTTATGTTGCCGATCTCAAATAATCACTGATCTGATTTACCCACATTTTGATGCCTACAGGTCCAAGAGGCACACAGGCTTAGTTTCCTGTTTGCAGAATTTGAGTTTTTCTCAAGCAGTGGTCCCTTGAAAATACCAAGGAGAACAGTATCATCACACACATTTGTGATTTGTTTCTCTTTTCTGTTTTAGGCCCTTCAAACCATCACAGCCAGTCAACGCTGAGGCCACCTCTCCCTCCTCCTCACAACCATTCCCTGTCCCATCATCATTCCTCTGCCAACTCCCTCAACAGGAACTCGCTCACAAACCGCCGGAACCAGATCCACGCACCCGCTCCGGCGCCCAATGACCTGGCCACCACCCCTGAGTCTGTGCAGCTCCAGGACAGCTGGGTGCTCAACAGCAACGTCCCCCTCGAGACCAGGTGGGTGGCATGGATGGACACCCTGGGAGATGACCCTGAAGGTCCTCTGAAGTGCACAGAGAAAACCCCTGGTTTGTCAGGAGTTGAGTTCGGTGCACTTTGTGTCGGTGCTGGTTTGGGCTGACACGGCATTGAGAGTCAGTGGCATTAGGATGCCCACCAGCTCTGATTTGCTTTGCTTTCCAAGGTAGGCAGGTGAAGATCTCTGCTCACATCCCATTTTAAAGCTTTTTATTCAGTTGGACCGTCCCTACATACACAACTCATGTGATTAGTACAGTGTATTTATATCACGGGCTCAGGGACAACTTACTTAGAATTCATATTGACTGTGCTGCTGAAAAATTATACATTTTGCCTTCCCTGAAGTAACAAACAGAGGCTCACTTGACATTATGCATTTTGGGAGGCTTTGAGAAACAATCCAAAATTCAAGACTGACAGTACTATAATTTTAATTTATACCTCATCCAGCATGTGACTTCATTTTAATCTCTTCTGTATATGTTAACAGCTTGATGCCTCTGGGGCAAACAGCGGCATATAAATGAAAAGGTGCAGCACTTAGGCCTGCCAGAGAAATAAATAAATAAATAAATTCCTGACATGCTGCTGGTCTAAATATTCTGGTTTGTTGTCATTTGGGGTATGGAATGTCAAACATATTTAACTTGCACTTTAAATAGCAGAGCTGGCAGAGCTGATCTCTCAGAATTTAAAATTAGCCATTGTGGTGCTGAATAAAGTGCTTGGAATAGCAGGATGGCATTGCTTGCCCAGCTAGTGATAAAAACAGCGTACAGGTGGAGGAGCTGGGCTGCTGGTACCTCTGGCTCATGCTGGGGTTTCAGCTGCTTGGTTGCCACAGCTTCCAAGATGCTATATTTGAGTTGCAGCCTTCTGGGAATTTAGTGCTGCTGTGCTGGATTACCCGGGTAGCTACATATTGGTGTAGTTACACCCCTGTGCCGCCTCAGCCCAGGCCTTCCCAGAATTTGATTAAAGACTGTCGTCTGGTTTGGAGCTCTGGGAGGAGCTGGTGTAGCTGGAGTGGAGCCTACAACACCCAGGCTGTTGTTACTCAGCTGTTAATCAGTGATTATACCTCCATGGGGAGCAAATGAGACTGGGAAGAGCAGGGATTCTGTGCCAGTCTGTGCTCCTGTTATGGTGTCTGGGATGTGCACAAGGGACTGCACTCGCATTGCCCTAATTTGCTGAAATGGGAACACTGTTTTCATGAAGAAGTGGGGTGCAAAAAGCAGATACAAGGTATCTGAAACAGAGATGGACAAAAAAAGAAGGCAAAGGGATTCTCACTTACTGAAGGTTTGGAGTTAACTTTGGCCAAAACCAACCAAACAAAAAAAAAAGTGATGCTTGATGCTCTACTCTTAACTCTGCTGCTCCTGTGACAGCCTCTGCTATTTTTTAAAACTTAATTTGGGTATCCTGAATTTGTTATTTATTGCTAAGAATTGCAATATAAAAATGTTGGTTCTATTTAGCCCAGACTGCTTCTTGCTGTGTGGTTCATTGCCCAGGACTCGGACATAGTTTTAATTCTGGTGTAGAGTGGTCCCTGCTGCACCTGCTCTGCCTGTTTCCATGTGAAATGGTTCCTTGGTATAAGAGTACCTGGAATGTCTAATTTGTGAAGTCTTGACATTGGTAAATTGGGACAATCACTTTACATGGAGGGAATTCTTTGGGGTATTCACAAAAGGATTCTTTACCATAATACATCCCTGAGCCAGTAGTGGGCACTTGCCTACCTGTTTTTCCTTTACTGTCTGATTTTGTGCCTATTCTCTGCCAGTGGTGACTCTCAATTCCATTATTGACTTTGGTTCTTCTACCCTTTTCTTATCATGAAAACCTCTGGGAATATATATGGACATGTGGATGGCAAAAGGTTATTTTGTGAATACTGTTATTTTTGGAGGTTGCAGGATGCCTGGCAGTTAATTGGAGCTTTTTGGTAGATAGGTTTGTCACAGGCAAGCATTAAGCTATTAGAAAATGTCCTGGCAGAATTGCTGTATTCCAAGACTATTCCAGAGTTGCTTCAGGATCGATTTTTCTTCTTTTGTGAAATTACACACCTGACAGGGCTTGATGACAAGTTTCATCACAAGAATATTAACTGAGAAGATGACTTTTTTTTTCGGTTTGCAGTGTGTTTTGCTGAAGTGGATGCTTGTAAAATCATTGGAGACTTTCAGAATTAGCCTGTAATTTTTTCACTTTAAAATGGGCATTTCATCTACATTCATATCAATAGCCACAAAAAAGGATGCCTTTGGGGTTAATTTTTACTTCAGCTTTCACTTTAGCATGTTGCAAAATACTGACCCTTCTACTGCCTCTTCACAGTGCAGTTTAATTTTTTTTTAATTTTGTTACCTGTTTATTAATCTCAGTAGTGGAATGCTCAGGAGAGAAAGCAAGCACTGACAACACCTGCTTTATCAGGAGAGAGATTCATAACTTTTAGTTTTCATCTTTCAGTTACCTTCAGTAGATTCTGCTCTCAACTGAATATAATGTGCAAGTGGTCACGTTACTGATTATGAAACAAAAAGTGGTACCTGAGCTGTCTGAAGGGAATTCTTCGTGTCAACACTACAAAACTGAGATCACAATTTAGATTTCAGGTGTCTCTTTTATCTAACAGTACCGAGTGCTGAAATCATTCAATAATATAACATGTGTCTGCATGTTGTTGGTTTGGGTTTTTTTTCTGGCAAGAATATTTTAACCTTCCCTTCATTCCTTTGCTGCCTAAGGCAGTTTGGTCTAAATTCAGACTGTTTGGAGACATCCCACTTTCCAAATATATCCTTTCTTCATCTCTTGTTTCAATATTGATTGGGTGTTGTTAAATCACTTTTATTTTATTTTCTTTGTAATTTAAAATAAGCTTTTACTGCGTGCATATATTTTAATGTGACCTCTTCAGGCAACTGTACCCAAATCTCCATGTACCCTTTTTGGTGCTGTTTTTTTTACTTAATTACGCTTAACAGTGTTGAAGCAGTTCATTGCTTTTAGTGGAGTTACATGTTTGCAAAATGGAGTTCCTAATTATAGTTTTTTATAATCATAGAATGGTTTGGATTGGAAGGAGCTTTAAGAGGATCATCATGGTCAGGGACAGCTTCNCCTAAGGCAGTTTGGTCTAAATTCAGACTGTTTGGAGACATCCCACTTTCCAAATATATCCTTTCTTCATCTCTTGTTTCAATATTGATTGGGTGTTGTTAAATCACTTTTATTTTATTTTCTTTGTAATTTAAAATAAGCTTTTACTGCGTGCATATATTTTAATGTGACCTCTTCAGGCAACTGTACCCAAATCTCCATGTACCCTTTTTGGTGCTGTTTTTTTTACTTAATTACGCTTAACAGTGTTGAAGCAGTTCATTGCTTTTAGTGGAGTTACATGTTTGCAAAATGGAGTTCCTAATTATAGTTTTTTATAATCATAGAATGGTTTGGATTGGAAGGAGCTTTAAGAGGATCATCATGGTCAGGGACAGCTTCCACTAGATCAGGTTTCTCAAAGCACCAAAGAACCTGGCCTGGAGCATTTCCAGTGATGGGTGCTTGATTTATTGTGCTTGTTCCTGGTTCCAGGCCAGCAAATATGGACCATATCTTCCCTAGACTGCTGCTGCTTTACAGCTGCACCAGGCTCCCAGGCTGGCTACATAATTGTTCTGTTTTCTTTGAAATAAGGGGCTGTAATGGAAGGGTTGAAATATCCCTAAGTAAGGACGCAGTAATGCATCGCCGGAGCATTTTTATGGTGCTATTTTTATGGTTCATTTCTGCAGTATTTAGCTGCTTTACCTTTGGGCTCAGAGCTGCTGTTTAATGCTCTTTAACTTTTATGGTTCTCCTTGCAGTCTGTTTCAAACCATCTCCTCCTCCTCCTAACAAAGTGCTGGTTTGTACCTTTTCCAGTTAAGAGGTGTTCCTTTATTGCTGATTTAATCATTGCTTTCGAAGGGGATGTATGATGGAAATACTACCTTTGAACATCCTGGTGTGAGTCTCGTTACTTCCAGACAGGCAGAGAGGCAGCACCTGCTTTAAAGCTGGAAATGCTTTGAGGGCACAGGGAGAAGGGAATGGCTTTGCAAGGAAGGTTCACGTGGCTCCTGCACTGTAGGAGTCCTCTGCTACAGGAACCTCACACAGGCACTGGTCAAAAAAGAA
>VYZS01041053.1:2385-27045 GCA_013400695.1 Neodrepanis coruscans | reverse complement strand
CCACGCTGCCGGTGAGCGTGGCCGGGAGCTTGTTGCGGGCGCCGCCGCTGCTGCTGCGGGCGGCCGAGAAGTACCCGCGGACGCCCAAGTGCGCCCGGTGCCGCAACCACGGTGTGGTGTCGGCGCTGAAGGGCCACAAGCGGTACTGCCGCTGGAAGGACTGCATGTGCGCCAAGTGCACCCTCATCGCCGAGCGCCAGCGCGTCATGGCCGCGCAGGTGGCGCTGCGCCGGCAGCAGGCGCAGGAGGAGAACGAGGCCCGCGAGCTCCAGCTGCTCTACGGCACGGCCGAGGGGCTGGCGCTGGCGGCCGCCAACGGCATCATCCCGCCCCGACCCGCGTACGAGGTCTTCGGCTCTGTCTGCGCCGGGGGCGGCGGCGAGGGAGGCGCCGGCGCCTCAGGTAAGGCCGCGTTGCGCGCCCTCGGACCGGCGGTGTGGGAGAAGGGGCCGCGAGAGGCGGCGGGAGATGAGGGGTCGCGGACCTGCGGGCGGGTGGCCCCGCCGACGGCCGGGGCGCTCCGCGGGGCCCGCCCGGGGCAGCCGCACTGACGGTGTCTCTCCTTCTGCACTCCTCGCCCCGCAGAGTCCAAGATGCAGAAGTTCGAGCTGTTCCCCAAGACGCTGCTGCCGAGCCGCGCCGTCACCCCGCAGCAGGCGGGCGGCAAGCCCCTTTCCCCGGACGGAGAGTCCGTGCCCGGCACCTCCTCCCCAGACGCTCGCCACGGTTCGGGCTCGGAGAACGGGGACGGCGAGTCCTTCCTCAGCTCACCCGTCTCCAAGGGCCCGAAGGAAGGGGAGGAGAGCCCGGGCTCCATCAGCCCTCTGGGCTCGGACTCGGGCTCGGAGGCGGACAAGGACGAGCAGGACCCGTCGCCCTCGGCCGGCGGCCGGCAGCGGACTCCCATCGACATCCTGACGCGCGTCTTCCCGGCGCACAAGCGCAGCGTGCTGGAGCTGGTGCTGCAGGGCTGCGGCGGGGACGTGGTACAGGCCATCGAGCAGATCCTCAATAACCGCGGCCCGGAGAAAGGCCCCGAGGAGGGCTGGGCCCGGGACGGCGCCTTGCAGGGTCTGCCACCCACCCCTGCGGCCGCCGCAGCTCACCACCGGCCCTTGATCGCCGGAGCCATGGCCCCGGCCATCGGCACTCTGGGCAGCCGCTCCGCCTTCTCCCCGCTGCAGCCCAACGCCACGCACTTCGGGGCCGAGGCCGGCGCTTACCCGCTGGGCACCCACCTGGGACTGAACCCCCTGCGCCTCGCCTACTCGGCGCACAGCCGGGGACTGGCCTTCATGACCCCCTACTCCACGGCCGGGCTGATGCCCACGCTGGGGTTCCGGCCGCCCGTGGACTATGCCTTCAGCGACCTGATGCGGGACCGCTCCGCCGTGCACAAGGAGCAGGTGTACTCCGGAGGGCTCTACGGGCCCATGGTCAACAACACCCCCGAGAAGCAATAGCGGCTTCCTAGAGCTCGTCTGTAGAGGTAGCTAGGTAGGCACGGGTGGACGGACACGGGTGGTTTCTTTCCCCTCTCTCTTGTGCAGGCGGTGGTTGCGTGCAGAGCCCGGCGCGGACAGACGTAGGTGTTTTAAGGTGATAAAGGTGCACTTTCATTGTCCAGACATGAGTCACTCTTTGTTGCTTATGGCCATAAGCATGGATATATCCTCGGTGCGTCGTGGGGTGTGCACACACACACACACACGCTCTCTCCCACACACATACATATATATATGTATACTAGCAAGTGTATAATGTTATAAAATGGAAATCTAAGTTATTAATGTAACTCGTAGGTGAACTTGGTATTAACGTTAAGCTAAAGGTTAGACAGCGCATTGTAATACTTATCAGGCATATAGATGAAACATTGTCAAATTGGAAAACCTTTTCCTCCCCGCCCCCAGAAACGTTACAATCTGTATATAACATTGGAAAGTAGATATATTTGTAACTGTCCGTAGGACCCCGGCGCCAACGGTGTATGATGGTTTAATAAGCCTTCTTCATTTGTGATCTGCAAGAAAATTGCTTTCTTGTTCCGATGTAGCAAACTTCTTGCTGTTTCTAACAGGTAATTCTGTGTTTCCATTTCATAGAAATAAATGTTATTTTCTATTAAAAAAATCGGTCTTATGAATGACAAGTGGTATTTTGAGATGATGGAAGTGTGTTTTGGGAAATTCATTTGATGAGTATAGTCAATATTTAAAGGAGTTTATGCAAATAGTACANCTGTACTGCCGTGAGTTTTATGTCTGTATTGCCATGACTGTGGGCCAGAGGGAGTGCCCGCTGCATCCCGAGAGCCGATCCTGCCGAAGGCCAGAGTGCGACTTCCTTACCCGTCCTGGGAGTGTTTGGCCCAGGAAAACTATTACTCACAAAGAGCAAGTTCAGTGCATGGTTGAATTAAGACTGTAAAGGCTCCTAAAGTTGGTTGGTATGGAAACCTAATCCCACCGAACCGCTCCGTGGCACAGCTGGACTGTTTACTTTCTCACTTCAAATATAACTGTGTAAACATTGGCTGGGAGCTGCCAGCGAGGCTGCTACCGACCAGTTAATATACTGGTGGGGCTGGGAGGAGAGGCATCCCGCTGCAGCTATTGAAGGAAGCTCCTGGGTAAAATCAAACTCCATCAAAATGCAGCTCTTCCATCCTGCATACAATTGACCAGCTTGGATACAATTTGAAGAGTTTCTTGTAAAAAAATAACAACAAAACTCCCCAAAAAGTAAGTAAATATTCCAGATTACACCCAGGCAAATACGTTTGACCCTGATCCATCCTGGGAGCAGCCAAATCAATATCACAAGGGAAACTTTTTAAAGTCTCGTGTTCCAAGAGTGGGTGAAACTTAATATTACTACAATAAAACGGTTTAATAAAGAAGGGCTTTAATAGTGAGCTAATTTGATTGAGTTTCCTAATTCCACTTTAATTGGAAAAGGAATTGTCTGTTTGGTTATAAAGTGCTAGGGTTATGTTAGACTAGAAAAAAAAGATGGACTTTGAGCATCTGAATAAACTTTTTTCCCCCTTTTTTCCCCTTTTCTGGTTGGCAGCTGACTTTGTGCAGGATGGGTTTCCATATCTAGGATTATGAACGGGCTACAAAGAGCTGCTACTTAAAGGAATCAGGTCGCCACATTTCTCCCATTCTAGCCCTGTTGAGAAGGGCTTAGGAGCTGTTGATTTAACTCAGCTCCCCTTTTAATTATAAAAGCCATTCTTGTGTAGTTAGGCGAGCAGGACAATTTATCAGAATTGTTGCCGTGTCTTGGAGGTTGGCTTGAGCCAATCGACAATGGGGATCACGACGATTAACTTTCGTGTGGATAGTTTAGGCTGTTAAATTGGGGGATGTAGGAGGAGGGGGGCAACAGAATCTGATAAATTGTCCTACTGAGGTAATACCCGCAGATTTATAAAAAGGCAAAAAAAGTTACTTGTTTTTGAAGCTGTCTCGGAGACGTTCGTATACAGAAGCCTCTGCCAGAACATAAAATATTCAGGTCCCTTTTAGAGTAAAATAAAATGCTGTCACTTGAATAAAAATCCGCGGAACCGAGTATAAATTATTTGTGAAGCAGAGAGGCTGCGGGCGAGCGCTCACAAACTTCCCTGTTAATTAAATCTTAATCCACGGGTCGCAGGAAGCGGCGGGGCTGTAACAGCGGCTGCTGTACATACAGCGGGACACGTTCTCGAGTTATATTAACTGCACTCGTGTTTAATATGAATCAGCCCTAATCCACAGCATAATAAAGATCAAATTAGACTAACCATTTAGTAGCGAAATGACATTCCTTCACCTAAAATGAACCTCCCCGCTCCCTGCTCGCTGCGAGGCTGCCTCGGCAGCCCGGCACCGAAGCCCCGGCGCCCCGGCTCTGGGCTGAGCCAGGCCAGGGAGGTGCGGAGGGACTTTTCACAGTCTGGCGGGTTTATTTTTCAGCCTGAGGAGGGGAAACCCTCCAGAGCTTTCCAGAGCCATCTCCCCCCAACCCCACCGCGAACCCGACTTGGTGCCGGGGCCCTGGGGATGGAGGAGTCTCGGAGCGGGGTCCTGTCGGCTCCCTCTGGCTCCGGCCCGGGCTGGGGCTCCGCGGCAGACTCGGAGTGTCCTCTGTTGGCTGCTGGAGCCTCGCTCGGCCCCTGCGCCGGGCCCGGGAGGAGACTCACGGCCGGGAGGTGTTGGTGGTGCCGCTTCCACGCGGTCCTTCGGGCAGCCAGGGCCGCTCCAGAGGGGCGGCGGTCGCTTCTTGTACTGGAGGCCGAGGAGCGAGCCCCGACCCCCGTTCTGTCTCTCCCGCGGACACGGGAAGGCTCCGGGCTCCGCGGCCGTCCCAGAACTTGACGCCCCGTTTCCCAACCTGGGAACCACCCGCGGGCCGGCGCTGCCCCGGAGGCGAGAGACAGGACAAAAAAGGGCCGGGGGCGGCTCCGGGTGCTCCTCACCGGGCGGGGCGGCCTTTGTGCCGGCGCTGAGCAAACACAGCTGCTGCCGCTGGCACCGCTCGGGGGGACGCGGCTGTTCCCGTCCCACCCCTCGCCCTCGCTCCCTGACATCCCTCCTCCGTGCTCCCCAGCGGCGGGAGGGAGTCCAGGTATCTCCCTCTCCCGGGATGATCTCATCGGAGGGAGCGCAGCGCCGGGCCGGGTGTTCCCAGGGCGCCGGTGTCAGGCACACGAACTTCCCACGTCCCCCGGCAAAGGGACACTTCTGCCTCCTCTCTCTGTTCGGGCATCCCCTCTGTGTTGTCATAACATCCCCATGGCAACTGCGGCAATTACTTCTATGCCAGAACAACAATAGGAAAGTATTTAATATATTTAAATGTGATTAAGCAGGTGGAAGAATCGAGGAGGAGCAGCAGCTCCGTAGGACGAGCCGGCGGAGGCTTCCAGGGACCCCCGACGGCTCCAGCTCCCACCGCCCCCGGGGCTGCTCCTTGCCCGGGGCAGCAGCGTTGCGTCTGGAGACCAACAGATGGAACCGAGCAGGGGACACACAGTTACAACGGGAACGGACGGAGTGTTTTACCGTTTTCTGCTGCTTTTAGCACCAATCGAGGCACGTGAAAATTCATTCCAATTTCCGTCTCCCGGGTTTCAAGAGAAATACTGAAAGTTTTACCGTGTTACTGTTCCTTTCCAGTTTCCCCTTTATTTTTCTTTACCTTTTCGCCAGGGAAAAAAACCCCAAACCCTCTGTTAAAACAAAATAACCTGAAATTGCACAATGTTCGTTTGTATTTCATCTCCCAAATTAGTTTCTTCGGGCGGAAAAAAAAAGGAAAAAACCCTAATTTAAACACATTTTAATCCGAAAACTATTTCTTTTCAGCCACTACTCCTCATTTCTATGTTGGTAGGGAATCTGATAACCAACGGAAGAGATGTTCCTGATCAAGGGAGCCACGCGCGTTGCCGGGGTGGTGGATAATGCCCACGGGGAGCCCGCAGCCGCCTTTCCCCAGAAGCGGCCGGGGTTCGGCCATCCAGCCGTAGCCTGGGATTCACAGTTAAATCGTACCGCTCGTTGTTGGATTTGGAGGAAATTACGAAGGGCTGTGGGAAAGGAGGGAGAATTGCTGATGCGGGGGAGGTGGTGTTAATGCAAGGGACCTGACATGGGATGGGAAGAGTTCAAGGGATGGGGGAATGAGCTGGCTCACCCTGGCTAACAGGGTGATATAGCTGATATAGCTGGAGAAGGTATAACGGAAGAAACTCCGGTGCTGGATAACGCCTAAAGGTAAAAGAAGTGTGGAGAGGAGGGAAGGGGTGAATTCCAGAAGAGAAGAACGGGGCAAGGGCTTGATGGGGTTTTAGGTTCACAAGCTATAATGGAGAACTGGGATACAGTATTAAGAGCTGTGGAAACACTTTGGAATCGCTAAAATAACATCTCGGTACCTATATTACAAGAGTGAGGTGAAAACATTGCGTGACTTGCTGGACATTGGGTTTGAAGGACAGCCATCTTCAGGGAGAGTGTAATGCAGCTCCTTGGGCTGTACTAAAAATACTAAAGGCTTGATTATATTCAGCACAGGCTGAGGAAGGTGGTACCATGTAGGGAAAGTTACATTTTCAATGAGATTATGAAAAGCTCCTAATTTCAGATTAGTATTTTCAGGTGCTGTACAGAGGTCAGGAGGCTCAATTGCATGCATGTTCTGATACAGACTGAGTGGTGTAAAACGGTGATGGGTGTTTTTACAGTGACTCATTTATGGTTCATGTCGAAGTAAGGACATTGAGAGAGATGAAAATGCTTAAAGACCAGAAACCTTTACTAATAGTCTTAACTGCAGCAGAAATGGTAACCATTTCTAACTGTAACGAAGTCTGGTCTAAGGCCTGTTCTATCCAAATACTGGCATAAGATTGTGTTCCTCTTCACCTCAGGTGTGAATTTGGCGGATGTGGACATGGGCACGATGAGACAGCCACCTGAGGAATAATTCTGTTTGGAATGCTGTTTTGTGCAGTATTGGATTTACCTGCGTGTGGGAGCTAAAGTCTTATCTTAGGTTTTATATTAAATCCTTGCAAACCCCAAACTACAGGGGGAAAAGCATTGCTTCCTGGTAGCCCTGTTTTGATGGTCTGGAAGAAAAAAATCTTGTCATATACTTGTTTGTAGATTAATTTTCTGTGTAGGATACATTCTGATTCCTGACTTCACACAGATGCTCTGTCTAAATGGACTCTGTAATCCAAATCTGTGAAGGGTGAGGATGGATCCTTTGGTATCTTCTTATTGTGAATATACTTGCAGCTAGTATGAATTTGGAGAGTTTTTTCTGTTTTATGTTCCCTCCTTTCTTGTTTTGGTCCTTATTAATGTGCTGTAGAGCTTTTGAGATATATGCTAAGGTTTTTTCTGCAAAGTTATTTTTTTTTCTGCCCAATACATGGAAACGGATTAAAAAAACTGAGCAGGTAAAAACAGAAGAATTTCAGAAAAAAAGATTTAGCAATCCATTGAAATAGATTACCCAAAGTCTTGTTGCCCATCAATAGTTACAAATCTGTTATGTATATCTTCAGAAAGTAGTTGCCTATTTGACAGGGAAAATATAATAGATAGGCAGGATCTGTGCAAATTTTAGTAGGTTTGTGACAGCAGAGCAGGCTCCTGGAGGGAAGAGGGAAATGGAAAGGAAACCAGAAACAGAGAGTGGATCTTTTCGTGTGGTCTGACAGGCAGATGGAAGCATGAATTACAAAGGCTTTTAAAAAGAACTGCTTGGGGTTTATGTTTACAGAGAGATTTAACAAGACTGGCTGGCTTTGAAATGCTGAGGTTGTTGCTAAAATCAGATGTTTGGAAATTAAATGGGGTACCAGCCCTGGGCCAGAATATAGGACAGGTTCACAGAAATTCAACCAGACAGGAGCAGGGCCAGCAAGGCAAGATCCCTATAAACCATTCAGCAGATCCTGAAAGGGGCTTAAAGTTCAGCACGACTTGGAGTCAGGGGATGGAGGATGGTATGATCCTTGTTAATGGGAGCTGGATCCAGGCAGAGATCATGAGATTCTAACCAAGAGCAGCAACAGCAGCATGAGAAGGCAATGAGAATGAGCTTGGATTTGTGCAGCAGGGACTTACTGATGAAACAGCTTTATAAGGAACAAAGGTACCAAAATGTTACCTCACTTTCTTGTAAGCGGGATATGGGATATTGATTTCCTCTCATGGCTTGGGGAAGCCCATGGTTTACCTTGAGTAGAACCTATGGATTTCCTCAGTTTGCTAAATCTCCTGCTTGCAAGGTTAGCCATAGATATTTACAGCTAAATGAATGGGGCAAATAGAGGAGATTATGACTTGGAGAGCCTTTGCTTTGTAAGGGGAGAGTCGGATATCTTATTCTGGCAGGAGAATCTAATTAAGGGCCTGTTCAATAGGAGTAAATGTCAAATGATCAGGCACACAGAAGAAGGACTAAAATTGCCATGCTCAGTCCAGTGTGCCAGAATGTGTGTTTACGAGATGCCTGGCTTTTTTCCTGCTTAGAGGGATGACTTATATTTGATTTCTCTAATCATTCTTTTTATCCACATTATGAAGCTTTACTTTGACACAGAGAAAGTAATCTTGATGCAGTGCGGCCAAGAGAAGGAAAATTGCTCCAGTAGTTTTGGCAGGCAAAACATGGCTCCAACCCCTCTCAAAATCTGTATCCCTCTTCATAAAGATTCACAAGGACCAGAAGGGGTCGGAAAGGTGTTTTCAGAGCCTTTTCTCTATAATAATTATGTTATAGTCTTTCTGTTAAATGGGTGAAAAGGATCTGAAAACACTGGTTGAATTTCTATTTTCAGATCCATAGAAAAATACATGGGAATGTAAAAATAAGTAGTAGCATAAGACTTGCTGCATTTGGGGGAAAATTAATCCACCACGTGGCTTCCCAACATAATCTGTTCCCCGAAGTGCACCAGACAAATGAATTAACCCAATTCTAATTTACTGTGTGTGTAATGGTATCAAAATACTCAGGATGTACTCCATCCTCATGGCAGACACTTGGAGAAGCTGGCAAAGGCACTATGATATGTCTCACCATTATTGAGTTACTTCCTAAGCATTACACAAAAGTGCCCATGGATTCTGATTCCTGAAATGTGTGCTAACTTGCTCTGTGCATGTTTCATTTTGGCTTCCTAATCTCCCTCCTGGGAAAAGGCTCAGCTAATTTTCAGTGTCTAGTGCCTCGGTCACTTAAAGAAGAACTGGTGTTAACTTGGCAAGCAAGGATACATACACCTTTGATCTGGAAGGAGCTTCCAACCTGTATGAGAGAGGATGCTAACATGCTTGTCTAGCAGGATTGTTTGTAACTGCAGAGCAGGGCTGGCTGCTAAATGGGAAATGGCTCTATTAAACTGGAAGTCCAGATGAGCAATAGGTGTGCTCTTAAAAACAGGGCAAATACGGAGCTAAGGCTGCTCTAGGACCTCATCTCCTGTTTATTTTATTCCTCATCACTGAAACATCTAAGGGAAGTTAGTCCTAATAAGATGGCCTGAATTGAACAACAGCAAATGATGTTCCATAAACTGTGAAAAACTAAGGCTGACCTGGTGAAGTCATTGGTAAAGTGTCTGGTTTTCTTGGAAGCCTCATCAGGGTAAATGCTGCATGTGATGGACATTGATGATATTGGGCAGGGGTACTCTCATTAAGAAATTGCCTGCTGGAACTCCCTCCAGCCATCTGCCATCCAAAATGCAACAGCAAAAGGGATCATGTCTGTGATTTTCAGTAAATGTTCTGCACAGAGCCATCTTTAACTGTCTTTATTGTTTTGTAGATGTTTAGGTTATCATGAATTTTTTTCAACCTAAATTGAAACACATGGTCCCCCAGTTCAAGGATTAACTTTTTAAAACCAGAAATTAAATATGTTTGAAATCCTCAGATCAGATATTGAATTTGAAATACTTGCAAATTTTAAACCTTCAGACTACTGCTGTGCTAATTAATTAATGAATTATTTTTTAATTTTGTATACAGATTAGTTTTTTGGACGGATTTGTTTTTGGGTTCTGAGTATTGCTCATCAGTTTTGGAAGAATAGGTTGTAGCTGGTTTTGCTAAAACTTTTGAGGCCTTTATGAGCAACAATAATAATGAAAGAAAAATATTAGTGTATATCACCCTGGTTGGTGGTATTTGGGTTTTATTTTGCTGTAGATGTCAATGACCGGAGAGTGGGGCTCTTGATGTCACACTCACAGATTCTGGACTCACTTGGGCAAAAGCTGCCTTTGTTTCTTCATAGACCCAAGGATAGAGTATTGTCTGGAAGCAGGATGCACAGAATATTGTTTGGAAGCAGGATGCACAGAACCAAAGTGCTTCCTGTGGTAGCAACATGCTGCTGGTGCTCAGTGGGTGTGAGCTCCTGATCTGTTCTGACATTAATCTGAAAATGAATTGATTCTTGAACTGATGCTTCAGCTGAGTGTGGTACACTAAAAGTAAAGCATACCAACTTCTTATCTCAGGTCTTTTGAAAGGTACAATTATCCTTTATCTTTGCAGGTTGATTTGTTTAACTTTCACTGGATTATTCTCGTGGAATAAGAATGAGACATTGCTGTTTCAGAGGAACACTGGCACCTTGCAAATGAAGGAAGATGTAAGGTTTTGTAGTGAAAACTGCACATGAGTCTCTGAAGATTTGGTTTGTGTACTAAACTCTGCTGCTGATTTACCAACAGTGTGACCTTGAGCTATTCAAAACAATTTATTATTTTTTAAAAAGTGACTACTAATATTGACCATCTGCAGCTTCAGTATGAAACACACAACATTTGAATCGCAGACTTTTGTACTACTTGAGTATTTATTTTTAATAAGGGTCCTAATTAAGAGTGCAATCTCTGTAGCAGGAAAGCTCTCCTGGACTCTGTCTTCATTCATTAAAATGTGTCAAATTCCTCAGAGTTTAGAGCAGAGCTCTAACAATGGCAAAAGAGACCCTATGTCCTGAATATATACTAACATGTGCCAAAGAAGATGCTTGTTAATAAGTACTTGTTCAGTGATAAAGTACAGCAACACGGGGTTATGCATTTCCTCACTTTCAGCTACCCGAGCAGAGCCCCTGACTCCACTCAGGAAGATATACTGTTGTGAGACATGGAAAAGTAAAATACCCTCTGCTTTATAATAAGTCATTCCAGCTCTGTCTAATTAACACTTCTTAGTGTTAATTGTAACCCCCTGTTCTGTGTTTTTCAGGGACAATATTTCCCAAGTACTGCTGATGAAATGTCAGGCAGAGGTAGTAATTTTATTTTCCTTGCTATAATAACATTGTGCCATAGATATAGTTATATACAGAGATACATGCCAATCAACCAACAGAGCAAACAAGATGAAGAAGTACAAATCTTCTCCTTGGAGAGCCCTTAGGCAGACAATGAATTATGAGCTCTTCTCTTCCTAGACAACTTGCAGTGAGAACAGTTATTCCTACTGGCATTCCTTACCGTGATTAAAAAAAAGGAATAATTTTAGATGGCTCCTTTTATTAAATCAACAGACTTAAGATTGAGCGGTGGAGTACAAAAATATGTAAAAAAAAAAGTCAACCTGCAGAATCCTATAGGCTCCTAACGTTAATGCTGCAGAAATACCATCAGCCAGTATTTGCAGAACAGGATTTAAAGAACAGTAAAGATCTTAATATTGTAGGAAAGGGCAAAATCCTCTTTATAGTCTAGCAAATGTACCTACCTTGGCTTTGTAGCCTGAAGAAAAGGAGAGAATACTGAAAGAGAGTGAGAACATGACATAACACTGTTAAAACATCACCCCAGTGCTGGCAACACTAAAAAACTATTGCAAAGGACAAGGAAGAAAGTAAGGATATGGGGCTATTGCACACCACTGTTGTTTAAGAAGGACTTTTCCTTTGGAGTGTAACTCAAAACTTGAAGGTGGAGTTTGGTCTGTGGCAAGAGAACATATGGCAATTGCTGTCTAATCCAAACAATCTTGTTTATGACAGTAGAGGGAAAAGTATCTGTGATGGCTCAGTATAAGAAGGTGAAATTGAAAGAGAAACTTGACTGAAGATAAAATCAAAACAACCAACCAACCCCCATGATGAAACATGATAAAAACAGAGACCACTATGTGACTGCCAACTGTAAGCTGAAAATACAATTTCCAATAACCTGAAAATACAATTTGCAATTGTACATCCTGTACAATTAAATTAATAAGAATTTTTTTTTTTGAGGGAAGAGTGTTACTATTTTAGGTTTAGCCCTAGTCTTTAGAATATTACAAGTTTTTCCATATCATCTATTTAACACTTGAGCTTGCAAAAGACTTGATGGCCAAGTGGAAATGCTGGAAGTGCTTTGACAAGTTATTCTTAGGAGACCAATGGTGTTTATAGCCTGGTGGCTATTTTGTAGGTTTTTGTGCTATATTTCTTAATATTGGGGAGGAGGGAGAGGTAAGTGTGAAATTCTCATTCCTTGGATTGAGACCAATACAACTAAGGAAAAAATTTCAAAACAATGTATCTTACATACATTGAGATGCAATGAATTACTTGTGTAGTACAGCTTACTTTAGAGGATGGCAAAAAATGCCACAGCATTTCACTTTTTGACTCACCCACATAGTTGTTGCTTTATCATCACAGCTTTTGCTTCACCTCTGAAGAAATGAACCATTTGATTCTTTTTGGCCTGTCAGCTTGACTTTCAACATTGTGGTTACTCTATGGCAACATTATCCTGTAATGGTATTTTTTATCAAGACATTTATGTGTGAGTAAGGAATTACATGTGTCCTCTGGAAAAATTAAAGCACTACTAGGTGTTTAAAAATTACAAAAGAATAATAATGCTCAATTGCCCCTACAGTTTTTTTTCAGGTCTAGGCATTTCATTATGATCATCAGTACTTTTTTCCTTTTCCTTTACATGAAATATTGATTGTTCATTTGATTCAATCACTTCTTGATGGTTAAAATACTTTGTTTGTCTGTTTGCTGTCATTCCTACAGTCTGAACTTCTCACTGTTGAGTTTTGTGGGGCTGTTTTATCATCTTGTTGGGACAAACGGGAAATATTTTCTTTTATGAAGCACAAATACGAGGCAGTAGAAGAGGGAATCTGACAGGCAGCATCAGCAGCTTGCTTAGGCTGGAGTGTCTGTTTCTGGAAAGGAAAGCAGGAATGGTGACTGGGGATGGAGGGGTGCTTGCCAAGATGCATGGCAAGCCTCAAATCCCTGACAGCCTTTAAGAATTCCATGTCACTCTCCCCAGGAGTGGGAGGCAAAGCCATCCTGTGTGCGGATGCCTCGGGCAGTGCTGTAGAGCATCAACAACTTCTGCCTCCCATCACTGAAGGCAGCTTGTAGACCCCACGGCAGGACCATCTGAATACATGGCTACCAAGTTTGTCTACACCTGTCTCTGAAGGAGTCATTTGTGGGGAATGGTGCCCCTTTCTCCTCTCTGCCCTTTCTCCTCTATGCCCTGTTATTGCTCACAGCAATAACCTTGACTGCTCCTGTCTGGTATCACCTCTGGGTGAGGGACAGACTCAGGTCTCCAGCAGTGTCACTGTGCATCCTTGCACCCCCTTCTCAGTCTCTTGGAGGACCAACTGCAATGCCATGGCTGAGGCAGAGGCTTCATCTGGCCTCTCAGGACATGGGAGATGCCTGTGAGGGGAATCTGAGCCTCCTGCTCCCTCAGGGGCTCTTGCCCCAAAAT
The DNA here is from genome assembly GCA_013400695.1 of Neodrepanis coruscans. Taxonomy (NCBI): domain Eukaryota; kingdom Metazoa; phylum Chordata; class Aves; order Passeriformes; family Philepittidae; genus Neodrepanis; species Neodrepanis coruscans. The sequence continues at coordinate 13,760 of VYZS01041053.1, read as the reverse complement.
GAAATTTCCTCCTGGATTAAAATAGCCTTTGCAGCCTGGAGAACCTCCTCCTTCCCCTCATGAGTGTCTGATTTGTGTTTATATATGTTGCCTCACTTCTGATTTTGGTTAAATATGCATGAAAGTGGATTGTAGTGAAGTGAGGTCTCAAACTCTTTTTGCGGGCAACAAGTGACAGGATGAGAGGAAATGGCCTCAAGTTTCATCAGGGGAGGTTTAGATCAAGTATTAGGAAAAATTTCTTCACCAAAAGGGTTGTTAAACACTGGAACAAGATGCTCAGTGAAGTGGTGAAGTCACCACGGCTGGAGGGATTTAAAAGACATGTAGATGTGGTGCTTGGGGACATGGTTTAGTGGGGGAATTGCCAGTGCTGGATTAATGGTTGGACTCAATGACCTTAAAGGTCTTTTCCAATCTAAACAATTCTATAATTCTACGATTTTCAGTGTTGTAGAAAAGCACTGGGTATATTTGATGGCTGATGGACTGTGTACATTGCCTGGACAAGACAGTGAAGCTGATGAACACAAGAAGTGTGAGGATCTTTTTAACTGAGATTTGGAATGTCATTGACGTACTCTTGACTTAATACTTCCAAGCATTTTCAGACACACCTACTGAATCTGAGATGAGACAAGCCTGGTGATAGGCACTGATTCTTACCATGTTAAATTAGATTGCTAATTTTTATTCTCATTTACATGTGAAAACTGCTGAAATCAGTATGTGATATTGCCCATTTCTTTATGCAATATATTCTTGAGAGACTCTGTAACCAAATGCTAAATTCACAGATCCATGTGTGAAGACCTGGCTGAGTTCAGTGACAGTAATCTCTGTGTGTGTATGTATACACACATAAATACGTCAGTGTAAGCACATATTTCTATATATCTCTTATCCTTGTGGATTCATTTACCATTTGTAATTTCTTTACCAATTAAATTTTCTAACACAGCAGTTCCCTCTGCATCATGTCACGCATGCTGACGATGTGCTGATTTAAGGCTGAGGATAATTTAGCAGGGGTGCTGATTATGGCAAACTTATCCTCAGGAGATCGATGAGAAATGAATGTTTTGTGTTGAAGTTTGTTTTGTGTAGATTGGAAAGGTAATGATTCATATGTAGATTATTAAAACCTACATGTGTATTAGTCCTGTGAAATCCACACTGCAAAGGTAAGATATGAATTTGGGTAGAAGACCACATGGCTCCATATCTGAGATCCATTTTTAAACTTCAAATATCAAAAGCAGTATACTAGACCTGTGTTACTGTGTATACTGTGAACTCCTGTGTTATTTTATGCATGTGAATGGTTTCAGTGACATTCATACTGATGTGTTTCCCATATCTTTGAAAATTTTGCATCCTATGCAACACAGAACTGTTTTTTCTCTGTGCCTTGGACAGCTCCAAGCATTCAACAAAAATACAGTAATAACAAATTACAACTCATTTTGAAATTTCTTTCATGTTGATGTTGAAAAACAGGTGAGTATTAGCTGCTTGAACATGGAGAAACTGTAGTAATGTTAGCACAGTAGAAATGCTAGTCAAGAGGGAAGTAATTATAGTTAAGAAACAAAATAGCGGAGAAAAAGGATGTGTTTTTTTTTTAATAAGCTCTCCTGGGACATCTCATCTTATTTTATTGACCTTGATAAAGGCATTAAAGTCATTACAATAAAAGTCACTATTCTTTGTTTCCTTCCATCCTTCATCCAGCTCTTTCTTGAAAACAAGGCAGGTTTATACAAGTAGTCTGTCCCTATCTTTATTAGAAGTCCCTTTTAAAATTTCTTTAGATATTACACAGTTCTATAGTGAAAGGGAACCCAAATCACAGAATTCTTGAGGAGTTTGGATCTGACAATTATAGTTCAGACCTTTCTTATATAATTTTTTTATTATATCTTGTACTTGTAATCCAATGTTTAGTATTTTTCTAAAATACCATTTTCATGAGAATATTCTAGCCAGAAACTGCATGCTGTGTTCTGGAGAGAAATCTTTTAATTAATAGCTCATAATCTGACCAAAAGACTTTTTGTTCTTTTACAGCAATACTGTTTTCTCGTCCACCTACTTTGTACTTTAATTGGCACATCTGTCTCTAACAGAATCTCTTCTGCAACTCTGTTCTTTGCTCTGGCTCTTAAACCTCCAGCCCTTCTCTCTAAGCTGTGACTGCATGCGAGATACTTTTCAAAGTGTCTTCTACCTCATTGCCATTAAAATCCCTTTGAAAAAAAAATCCCACTAGGCACTGTTTCTTCAGTGTGTTGTTTCCTGGGATCCAGTTACTAAGTAGTGTTGCAGGATGCTTGAAAGGGCAAAGGAAGCAGCCTCTCTCCTGAGAGGGTCTAAAAGAGATGATTAGTAGAATGCAAGAGGTTTGTAATAGTGGTAGTTTCTCCTAATCCTCTCTGTTTTAACAACCATCTGTAAAATTTTCAAAGATGCCAGCCAAGCTCTTGTTCACATGTTGTTAGTGGAAGTGCAGAGGTTAAGGGGTGTCCACTTTGCAAGTAAATCCAGAAGAAAATGTTGCTGTTTGAGTACCTCATTGCAACTCAAGAGGCTTTGGCTAAACTTCCTGTGCTGCACAGATCTCTTGTGGATTACCTGGGCCAGAGGTAAGTAGTGCCCTTCTCAGCCCAGACTTCCTCATGTAAAGGAGATAGAGTTTAAAAGAGAGAAAGAACAGTTACTGCACCTAGCAAACATGAACTGTGAGTACTGGCCAAGGTTGGTGATTTAATGAATATCTTTCAGTGCCAAAAGGATTTTTGTCAGATCTGACTCTTGAAGTCTTCTTATTCCATGAGAACCTTAAATTTTGCTTTTAAACAAATTATTAGCCATCTAGTTGAGGAAGAAAAAAATGAAGTAATCAGCTCTAAAGGTTTGATAAAATGAAGGAAATGGCACAGCTATTAAAATGTTATGGTTGAAGGAGTCCAAGACCAGATCTTGGTCTGGGTTGGCAGTACCAGAAGACAGGCTCTTGTCAACTATCAGAAACTGAAGGCAGCCAGTGCCCCTCACTGGCTTCCAGGATCCATAGTTTCAAATTTAAATAATTCATGTAGTTAATGAATAATAAATTTAATAGTAATGATTAAGGCAGATGACTCTCTGTTCAGTTAAATGGTCACAGCCAACTGAGAAATGTGCATGGTGCATACATGCTACTCTCCTCCCCTAAGTTTGCAGCATTCAGCCCTTGACAAGCTTGTTTGATGCTGTGGATGACTCGCTTTGCTCTTAGACAGTGCTTCACCTTTTCCTGCCTCACACTTGGCTGCAGCAGTATGTCTGGTTTAGAGGACAGCAGCTAATTAATTTACAGTGTTTTGCTCCCTTGTGCAGCAAAGCTCCAGAAACCACAATCTTCCTTCCTCACTGCCGTGGAAGCTGACATTCTGTTCCCTGCTGACTTGTGTGCAGTTGTTGCCTCTGTGGCAGTTTCCTAGGCCAGGGTCCGGTTACCTCCGAAGTCCATCCCAGTGGGAGTTAGAACAGCTCGGCAGGGGTGTGCAGAGATGGGCAGCGCTGGCTTTGGAGCAGGATCCCTGCAGGGGTCTGGAACAAGAGGGAAAATTCCCCATCTCTTATCTTGCTCCTCCCTCCCACCCGTCATTCAGACCATTTCCTCAAAGAGGCTTTGTGGAGTCTCCAGACCACAGAGTTTTTTTCTTCTTCCCCACTCTGCTCCTCCATTCCTTCTGTTGTTTGTTTTCCTGCAGCCTCTTGTTTGCTCCATTTGAATACTGTAAGAGTCTTGCACTGGATGTTTTGACAAGTGGATGCTGTGTAGTTTGGGCCATGCAGCCTGGGGAGGGGAGCTCTGAGCTACAGCAGCTTTTGCTGTTGTACCATGGCTGAGGTGTGCTGCTGCCTTGGGCTGAGATCTTTGCACAAAGGGACCCCAGACTGCCATGGGATATCACTCCACTGTGGAGGACTGCCAATTTCATGGTAGGGAGGAGGACCTGTGCTATCCTTCTTCTGATGACAGTGAGGAGCAACACAGGGTTGGCCTTGCTCCCTTGTGATTCCAAGCTGGTTTGTCATCCCACTGGCTGTGGGTGGCATAAGTAGAAATATTCGGGCACTGAGACAGTTGTTCTTGAATTACTCATGCAAGTGGGAAGCAGATCAGGTCCTCTGCTTGTGCCGGTTTTTATTGTTTATTAATTAATTTATTAATCATTTTGCTTCTGTTGATTGAACAAAACTCCCATTAAACCGCAAAAGCCTTTAGTAATTAACTGAGTTGGAACCATTTGTTCCAGGATGTTTCTAGAAGGCTTCCAGCACAATGCTGGCAGGATTTGCCTCCTCTGTGTTTGCAGTAGTTTGTGCGGTAAGAACACCAGTTTCTTCACCCTTTCACTGGAGTTCTTAGTCCGTGGCAGAGCTTGTCCTTGGGTGCAGCTTTCAGTCAGGCTCAAAACACACATTGAGTCATTCCAGCAAAATGAGAGATCCCCAGGTCATGTGCCTCAAGCTGGAACAGGTAAATAAAGGGCTTAAACTTTGGGAAACCCCTACAGCTGTCAGGCATGCATCTTACCTATTGCGTTTTTACAGTGCTATTTCCCTCTTTCTCCAAACAAGAGTTAGTGGGAGTTTGCTCCTGTGACAGGTTTGATAGGGGTCTTGTTTGAGCAGTGTCTTGATTCTGCTGCCACTGTGTGGTCAAAGCTGGTCTGATGCTTCAGGTATTCCTGTTTCTTACCATGATTTGTGTGGAGCCAGCAGAGTCCTGGCATCATACACGTGATTCTCTTCTATGCCACTGTAAATGAGGAGTAGCTGCACTGATATTAATGGACTGTGTTTATGTTAGCAGAGCAGCCAGATGCACCTGCAGCAATAAGGATCCATTGTGCTGAGTGGGTCTGGAAAAAACAACGAGCAGTCCCTAAATCAGCTCATAATTTGATACTACGACCATATGTAACAGGTAAATAAAAGTTACATGGCAAGGATAAAACTTGTGCTTGAATTCAGGGCCTTGATGAACAACTGCTGCTGACAGAGCTGTTTGAAATGCAAACAGAAAGGGAAAACTCTTAGTGGGATTTCATTAATCTCAATTGTGGTAATTGCCACAACTCATACACGCCCCAAAATGATGTCTTCTCCCTGTGTTTCTAAGGTTAAAAAGTAGCCTTGAGGTTTCAAGCACGACACAGAAGCTTTGGTATTCAGCTGTAAAGCACTGTAACAAGTAATAAAATACAGGTGTACTTAACAAGAAAAAACCCCCTTACATTAGATTTGCTTTTTTTGAAAATAATACAGTAATCATTTATGTTTTGCCAGTTTGGTAATATCCAGGAGATTTCTCAGTCATTAACTCAATTGAATGAATTAGGAAAGTTTTATTGTAGTAATAAACAGGGATATGCCTCTTCAGGGACTTTCTAAGTAAATAAAATAGAAAACATAAATTACTCTGTGATTTGCTTCTGCATTCCTTGCATATTCAGGATTTTCACTGGTTTCATGGAATGCAGGAGCAAGCCCCAAATATTTGTAAGGAAATAAGGGTGAAAAAAAATTTGCCTTGAGCCCAAAGATTAAGAAACTGTCAATTTCTAGTGCTGACATTTTACGGAGGGAGAAAATTTCAGCTACTAAGAGAACAGCAGCTGAGAATGTCATGCAATACTTTTATTAACACAATATGAAAGGCAATTTAAATAAATAAAAAGGCCTATTTCTGCAGTTTTCAAAAATTCTTATTTAATTTAGGTAAAAACAAATACGCCACAAATGTTAAACTGACTCGCAGTCATCTGATGATCTCGGATCCAGTATTGGCTTTGTACTTGACAGCAAGTGACATGTTCTTTCTCCTGTCTTCCACCTCCTGCACTACTAAATCCACAGTGCTTTGGGGAAGAGACTGTTTCTGTGGGTCTGTGCAATTGTAGGCTAGTGCAGACCCAGGCTCAGGTGGGATTCCTGCCTGCTGCTGGGAGCTTCTGATAGTACCCTGCCCCTTTCCACCCCCTTCTTCAGATCCTCGATTGTCATATCTTGTCTCTTGCTGACCTGTTTGCTCTCTCTCTGCACTTGCTTTGAGGTGACTCTGCGGGGTCTCAAAATAAACTGGTAAATTTGATCCTTACTGAATTTTTTAAAAATAGTGTTATTTATTTTGCACAGATAAGGCTTGTAAACAAGCATGTGGTGGACTGCAGGTCCTTGCTGGAGACTATTGACTGCACTGGGTTACGGTAACACAGAATGAGGACGTGCCAATAAAGCCTGTAGCTGCCTGTGTAGGACTTGATGTTAGTGGGTTTTTTTGCAGTCAGAGCACTTTCAGGGAATCTCTGTCCTATTACACTTGCTATATGAACCAAGTTCCAATGCATTTCCATAATTTGAGACTTGGCTAGGCTGGCTGTTTAGGCTGAGTAGTGATAGTGGGATAGTAGTGAGGATGTCAGACACACATTTACATGTACTACGATTGCATAAACCTCTTTTCCTCTGGAAGCTGGGCTAAAAATAGAAGCCCTTTCCAGTGCCAAACTTATCTGTCATAACTAGTAGAGGCATTTTGCCCATTCATGAGTGTGCTGAGCTACTTGTGCTGCTTCTGTGCTGACATGTTTACTTAGCACCCTGGTTATACTTTCACAGAATTTTGTGAAATACTTCTCATTTATCATGGTCATAAGGAATATAGGTGGGTAACAGAATAGAAAGGAGAATTTAGCATGTGACTCGCTTTCTAGGTTTGATGTGTGGGGTTTTTTTCAGTTTTGGTTGTTTTTCCTGAAGAAAGCTTTGTTCACGCCCTGTGTAATACTTTCCATTTCATGGCTGTTTAGTGTAAGGAATAAAATGCGTTACCCACCACAGGAGATACAGGCCTAAAGCACGCTACAATCAGGGTGGGTTTGTATGTACAACCACAAAATAACTACTGTGGTGACCCTGCACAAGTTTCTTGCATAGAATCTCTCTGCCTTCCCCACCCTGATCCTAATGCAGGCCAAAGGGTGGAGAAGAATGAGCTTGTACTTTGGAACATTGAAAACCACCCACCATGTCTGAATTCTGCTGTTCTGACTACAGCACAAGTAGACTTATGATTTGCTTTTTGTAGCACCATGAGACAGTGTGATGTGATACTTGCATCCTGCTGGGTTGCACTCACTGGCAAAGCCAATGGTTAATTTGAACCATTCCAAGAACCAAAAAAAATCTTTTGATGGGAGTGAAAATTTGAAGACCAAAAATTAACTTTGGAACAAACAGATGTATTGCCATGGGGTTTGTGTATGTGTGTGTTCTTTTGTGTTTTTTTTTTCTAATTTTTTTTTTTTAATTCATATGGAGATGCTGGTGTGGATTCAAATCTATTGCAGCAATATCTAGAAAGCCTTGCTGACCCATGATGCTGTGTATACCAGGAACATTCACTAACAATCTCCTTCAAGAGTTTAGTGATCTATGGCAATAGGATAAAAGCAGCCTACGCATTTTCAAGTTGTGAATGTTTAATGACAGAACGTCCTGGCAGGCTGAGATGCCCCTGGACTGCCTCTGCGTTGTGCTCAGCCGGGTGGGCTCTCGGCCACTCGAGGGCAGCAGAGACTGTTCTTAGAACCGCCGCGGAGCGTCCCGCTGTCCCACCTGGAATCCTGTTTTTCCCTGTTCTTTAACCTTTGCGTTTCAGAACCTAAACTGAATTTCAGGGTCTGTGGCATCAACCATTAAACGAGAGGTAGCAGTTGGATACAACAGACAGGTAATGGGAAGCAATCCCATCTCTGGCATGGTGTGGACACTGAAAGGGGTGATGGCATTAGTTTCTGACCCCAGTCTTGCGGTGGTCACTTCACAAGCAGCAAGCTCAAGGGCTTTTTATCTCATTCCTCTATGCTGAGAGCAGGGGGAGAAAAGCATTGGGAGATTATGGGTTGTGTGGAAGAACTGAATACAGTTTAAATGGGTTTCTGTTTGGCAAGAAAGATTATAGTGGGTGAATTGATCAAATTTTGGACAGCGTTTATGGGATTAAAACTGTACAGAAGTTCTCAAGGTCTTTGGATGACAATAACTCTGGTGATTATTCCCATGGAGCAGGGCATTGCTGTACCATCATCTCTATACCCAGCATTATCAAAGCACTTCTTTATATAGAAGAAGATGAGTCACAGACAATATAATTACTAAAGGTGATGCAACAGCAATCTATGTTCATAGCTCTGATACTCTGAGGATTATTTTGAAACTTCTGTAATTTGTTGGGAATAGACATCTTGGCATTTCTGAAAAACCCTTGAAGTTTTTGTACTTTCAGGTACCTAAAAACCTTGCAAATCTGACCCCTAGAATCTTATAACTTGAGACGTTTATATTTCAGTTTTGGAGAGACCCTACTCTAGAGTCTGCAGAAGGAAACAGCGCCAGCATTATTATTAGTGGCATTTATTCTCTCTGAGAAGCTTCAGATTACATTATTTAATATCTGTTTTATCTGTGTTTCAGAACTGATTTTGGTGTTGCAACAAAGGCAGACTTGTCTTATGAGGATCAAAATTATACTTAATTGGATTCTGCTTTGGGAGTTTCTGTCAATCACACAACTGTGTGAATTGGAAAAGACACACAATTGCAACTATGATTAACTTCTCCAGAGTTGTTCTGAGTGCTGCATATCACATTTCATAGAGATGTAGTATCTTCAGAATAATTGTATTGTTCTAAAGGATATCTTCTGAATGCCAAAAATAACTTAATTTTCTTTGAGGGGATGTATCAGGCGGAGGCATTCCTAAATGGAAAGTTGTGATGATTTCTAAATTAGACATTTCCATCTGAAGCAGCCTTGCCCACCTTCTTCCATGTGTAATTCCTAAGAACAACAGAAACTAATGGAGAATTCCCTATCCTGAGAAAAACGTGCCTTTGATACCAAACCCATGTGAATGACTATTACATCACCTAGAGGAGGGCAGGTGGTAAATGAGCAGTAGATATAGACTGCCAATGAGTAATTCAGAGTGAATATTTGTGGTGCTGGAATATTTGAGCTATGTATTGTAAGTGCACAAAACCGCTATGAGTTTTCACATGTTTATATAGTCAGGTAAAGGAAGTCATGTCCTTTTTGCTGTTGTACTACTGCTTTATTTTTCTGAGTTGAAGTTTAATCTTCCTTTAATCTTGGCTTTTATAAATGAGTGACAGCAAATATAGACCACTTCTACTTCAGAATATGGGCCTTTATAAGGGCTTTAAGTACTCCAATTTATACGTATCTTAAGATTTTTAACTTGCCAATTTAAATTCCTTGAGTATTGTAAGATTACATTTTAAGAACTGTAAACAGGGTTAGTCCAAAAATCACTGCACTAGAGATCTCTAACTTTGAAGGGTAGACAATGGGAGTTTTTAAACTCCTGTAGCTAGTTAGCCACCATTAATATTCACTTTGCTTTTATCTCTAAATTGCATCAACTGTCTACAGTGACATTTACCTTACATATGTGAAGGGTTTGGCATTTTTAGATTGTCAGAGTGTTATTGGATGAAAAAACTGATTTTGTCACAGGACATCTGTTTTATTGTTAATTAGATGAAATAGGAAAGACATCAGAAGAGTACACACAGAAACTATTTCATAGTTCCTGCTTAAAATCTTACTCTGATCCCTTGAAATTAATGATGCTTTACAGATTTTCACATTTTGATGTGAGTTTCATTTAGGAAGTTTCAGGAACAAATGACAGAGAGTTGTTATCCATCTGTGCCTCTGTCTTTACAATTCAATTATTTCCTGCCATTGTACAGTCTCTTCTTTCAGAACTACCACAGAAGTGAAAACAACCGAAGTTCATTTATTGTTTAAAAAAAACAATCCAACCACAACAATTTCTATCATCATCACAGCTCATGTTTTGTGATTATCAAAGTAAGTTCTCCAGAGTTGATCCTTTTGACAGTTGTGAACTTGTAGCTATTGAGATCCTNTGTGCCTCTGTCTTTACAATTCAATTATTTCCTGCCATTGTACAGTCTCTTCTTTCAGAACTACCACAGAAGTGAAAACAACCGAAGTTCATTTATTGTTTAAAAAAAACAATCCAACCACAACAATTTCTATCATCATCACAGCTCATGTTTTGTGATTATCAAAGTAAGAAGTTCTCCAGAGTTGATCCTTTTGACAGTTGTGAACTTGTAGCTATTGAGATCCTGTATTCTGATGATTACCTGGATTTTCCCCCTCCATCCTTCTTTTTTTTTTTTCGAATTTTTTTGTCACATTGTAATACAAAGGCTGAAGTAGACCAGATTTTCTCTGTTTTCAGTCATTCTTAAAGGTTTGTCTCTTTGAGAAGGCAGAACCTTTCTCCTAGGGGAGATGGAGAAACTGTAATTTGTGATAACCAGTCGTAATATGTTATTTTCACATTATTTCAGGATGGAGGTAGATGAGATCTCTCATGGGAATAAGGGAGAACAAAGCATTAAAAACAGTAATAGAGACATTTGCAATGCTATGGAAGATAAACTGGAGATGAGGGAAGGCACAAGACTGAGGTGGTTGCATCTGTCTCACACTAATGCATCTGTAACTTGGGAATTGAGAGCTGGACAGATTCAAGAGAACAGTGAGGTGTGTAGAGAACTCTAAGTTCTGTCTGTTCCCTTTTCCCTTGAGCCCTTGGCAGGGCCCTGGTGTGGCCTGGAGCAGAATATGACAATTGAGAAGCAAGGGATGCACACTGGCTTTAGCAGGCCCATGGCTAGTAACCCTCTCAGCTGGAAAAGGGGAAAAGCGCTTCTGCAGTTCCTGTCTTGAGAAATGTAAGTAAAAGGATATACAGAGACTGCAGAACAAGTCATGGGCTGCACAGTCAGCATTAGACTCTATCCATGTTCACTAAATGCTGGTGAAGGAAGGAGATAAAGATTAAACTGGGAAAGCAGAATTTGTCTGGAGGAGGGGGAATGGGTTTTAAATCCCTGAAGTCATGTTAGCAGGAAAGTGAAGTGACTTCAAAAATGCAGTCCTTAGCTCTGTGCACACAGCTCCTTTTCAGTCCTTGGAAATAAAGCCCTAATCTCCTGAAACTGTTTACAGAGACCCTTTCCCCCCATGTGTACAGGGAGCATATATGGTTCTTGGTGAAAGCTGCATGTCCTGAGTGCCCCTGTGAGACTGCAGAACCATCCAGTTAGGGAGGTGCCTTCATGATAAGTGTCAGTAGTAGTTACTTTGGGGGAATGTAAGAGAAATTCTGAAGAAGAATATTTGAGTTAACTATATTTCCTGGCCTTGATTTTATAAACACTTTCAAATAATAGAACAAAATCCCAAACCC
>VYZS01041049.1:0-37527 GCA_013400695.1 Neodrepanis coruscans | reverse complement strand
ATATAGTTAAGCTCAGAATCAGATTAACCACTGTATAATTGAAAAACCAAGACTTTCAGATTGAGAGTCTTCTTAAAGTAAGGAGCTGCAGAGATCAGCACTTTGCAAAGTAGAACAATTTATCTCAAAGTCAGAATGACTAGTTACTGCAACTTTTCACAAGAGAGTGGGTATTTTGTTGAAGAGAACCAATGCTCCTTTCTCTCCTTGCAGTGAAATTCATATTTTGTAAAACTTCTTGTGATTTCTTTTCCATAAAGCAACAGTTCTTTGTCATCCTCCTTCGTCACCCTAGTGATTCTGTCACCATCCTTTAAAAATTTCTTCACTCTTGATTTGGATAAAAGAGAAATCCACTGGCATCTGGTGCTGTGTCCTTTGTTTCAGAGATGTCCCAAGGCTGTGGTGACAACTGCGAACAGAGGATAGCCACAGAGTTGTTGCAGATGTGCTGTTTTCTGTTAATGAAAAGCTGGTGTTCATCTGCAGCCCTTCTATTCAATATTTAATCTGTAACGCTTTATATTACAAACTGCACATTACAGAGAAAACTGTTGGTTTTATGTTTCAGGTGCAAAGATGGCTTGAAAGGATTTACATACTCTGCACTAAAGTAAGTAAGGTTTCTGTGAGTATGTAGCTTTAAGTCAAGATTTTGAGGAATCATGCACAGTGACAGCTGCATTGTAAGAAAGAGTATTTGTAAGAAAAATCATGATGTTGTAAAACTTTTCCACTTTTGGGGATCTACAACATATTTTGAAGAAGGCATAGAATCATTAAAGTTGGAAAAAACCTGTAAGATCATCAAGTTCAATCATTAGTTCAACTAATACTGCCAGGCCCACCACTAAACTAGGTGCCATATCTGCACATCTCTTAAATACTTCCAGCGATGGTGACTCCATCACTTCCTGGGCAGCCTGTTACAATGCCTGACAGTCCTTTCTGTGAAGAAGTTCTTTCCAGTGTCTGATCTGAACCTCCCCTGGCACAGCTTGAGGTCATTTTTCTTGTGTACTGGCAAGAGAGGAAGCCTCCTCTATTTGGGACTGTTATTAAGGGAAACTGATACATATGATTGCATGTTTTTGAAGGAGCATTAATCTTCTCTCTTTCTAAAACTGGGATTCATGATAACCCATATTTTCCTGGAATCAGATGGTTGCTGTGTTTTGACCTCGAGGTTATTTGCTGCATCACAAAATGTTTAATAAATGCAACAATAGGCCTGCACCCCAGCGTGCAAATAAAGTATGGATTTGCAGCACATTTGTTTGAGTTGTCCTCAGCATGCCACTAGACCTTGTGTCTGCCATTGCGGTCCAGCCTCTCCTAGAATTTACAATGTAACACCCTCTGATGTTACTCATGTGTTATACAAAGTTCTCCCATCTTCATGCCTTGCCTGTTATCACCTAGACAGTCCAGTGTATGGAGAGTAGCAACTCACTGGTGAAGAAAAAAGCTGAAGTCAAGCCAGAGAGATTTGTTGGTTTAGGAAATATTTTACAGAGCTTACAGCCATGGAATATGATAGAAGGTGCCAATAGTTAAATAATACAATTTATAGTGAGAAATATGGACATGAAACACTCCTATGGCAACATCCAGAAACAGTGCTTTCTGAAGTCACCAGTTCACAGTGACATGTTGAGTGACAAAGTTTTTATACCTTTGTCACCTTCAGCAAGACTACCATGGTACAGTGTAATTTGGATTATAGTGTAGTGTTAGGAAACATCTTGCTATTGTGTCCTCCATTGCCCTTGATACACAGCAATTCTACACCTAAGATGAACCAATATATTGACAATATCAGCTTCTGGGTGAAGAAAGAAGGCTGAAGATGAAGCCAAGCAACATAAAGTTAATCCTCTTGGTGGGAGTGAAAACATTTTGAAGATTTTGTAAAAACAGATATTCTATAAAAATACTGTAGTAATTTTCAAGCTTTATGTAACCCCATGTAACCCTTTGTCTGAGAGATGGACTTCGCTAGTAATGTTTTTGTTTCTAATTTTAAAAAATTTGTGGCAGCAGTTGTGTCCATTCGCTGAAGTTTAAATATATGGCAGTGGAGTGATTTTTTCAAAGAGATACGAGGTTTGGCAGCTGTATAGGATGAGTTTTTACAGACCTGGCAGTAACTGCAAGCTTGTCTTCAAGACTTAAAGACTTATATGGACTTGATGTATTTCTTTGGGTTAGGTAACTCTTGTTTTGTTCCGTTCTTTTTTCTTCCAGGTTCATTGTAGGGAAAGAAGAAATCCCCACTCACTCTTTTTCACCTGAAGCAGCGTTTTCAAAAATAGATAGAAAAATCAAGCATTGTGAAAAAGTGTCACAGCCAATGAACATACTGGCTCTAACAAAAAAGCTCATGGACAAAGTGTGAGTGAAAGAAAACAAAAACCAAACAAAATTAATCATTGTTGCATAGTGCATTTTAATGTCTTGTTACTTTGTATTTGACAATGTTTTAGAATGCTTCTGCTTTGCATTTAAGTCTTTTTCTATTTAATTTTTTTCTGGGTAGTTAGCAATGGTAAGTGATGAACTCTAGTTGAGACCTGTATGTCATAGCTATGACTTGCAACAAGCAGTAGTCTATCATGGTAGAGTCAATTCAGTCAATGCCTAGTGCAGGCTAGTGGTTGCTTTTTCTACAGTTTTCAGTAAATCCAGTTCCATGGCATGGTTCTGCTGGAGCTAGTGGTGATATTAGGGAGAGAAATTAACACAACAGCAGACCTTACTGATGTCACCGTAAGTGACTGTTACATCATCTCTTGGGGGACCTACATCCCTGTGTTGCAGAAAGGAGAACTACCTAAAAATAGGCACATGTGCTGCCTTCACTGTCAGGAGACAGGAAATTGTAAAGCAAATAGTGACTTTAAAACTGTTTTCTACAAGGTCAGATCTAGACACCTGAAGTTAGGCAAGGTAGATTCCCTCTCTGTCTACAGAATCCAATTTATTGTCCTTTAGCATAAGCTTAAAAAAGTGACAGCAAATAGCTTTTCTGTGTTCAGATATGCCTCTGCTATACCTGATTTGTCTGCTTCAGGCATGTTAGGTAGCACAAGGATTCATTAATTTACAGGGAAGATGCAATAAAAAACGTACTAGGGGTGTGCTCACACCACACCTATGAATCTTCACTTCCATTGGCTTCTTCAGGAGCAGTTTTATGACCAGATCTCTACCTGCTCATATGCAGGAGAGAGTCTTACAAGTTCGTTGTGTTCTCAAAGTAGTGACTTATCTTTCTTGCTCAGCTGATAAAGAAAAATGAAGTGACCCCCAACATACAGCAACTTTCTATGATTTGCATGGGTTTTAATTAAAAAATATAAGGGAATGATTAAAAAATCAGCAGTGGCTTTTCAGGCATGACTGTATTAGACAACGAAAGACCTACAAGGAAAAGGCAGCTCCATCCATGTCTGTATTCTTTTAGTTGAGTTGCTTATGCCTATTTTGTCTTAAATACCTTTTTCAGTTTGCTAGAGGGTGAGCAGCTGTTTGTTAAATACAATGATTGAGGCACTGTAGGTAAGGAAGATGGTGTTTTCTTTATGGCTTTGAAACTCCGAGCTCAGACATTCAGAAAACTTTGGAATTTCTGTTCTATTGCTCTCACAGGTTTCTCTTCCATATGGTTCTTTTCAATATAATTGAGTCTAAATGCCTGTAACCTGAGCACATTCTCATTACAATTTTTGCTACATAAACTGACCTCGTGGATGATTTATGGCCTTTAGAGTTTATAATACATGATTCAGAACTTCCAAGATATTTGACACAGTATATAAATTGTGTAATTTATTTTACACTAAAGCTTAAATACTTGGATATAGCAAAATATAATGTTCAGACCTGGTCTGACATTGCTTCTTTTAATTCTACATCATGCAGGCTTAGAAAATGCAATCTGCACATCCCAGCATCCTAAGCCAATCTCTTTAAATTTTCGAGGTCAAGTTCTCAGTCCAAAGGAAAAGCCACATAAAAATCTACACTGTAGAAGAAATAGCCCAAAAGTGAAAGGCCTGTAATTGAGATAAGTCTCCCAGGGAGTTTCTGTGTGTTTGTATGTTCTGCATTGCCCTTCACTGAACCTTAAAATGATATGAGAGATGTAAGGACACGGGTAACAGATGCTTGGTCAAATATTCTTCGAGAACCATGGAGCAGAGATAAATCAGGAAAGGTTACATCATGTCTTTTTGTTGACCACAACAGAAAATTTCTTCTTTAATTTAACTTTTAATGTGTAGCATGGCAAGAGGTTGGATCCAAATAAGCATGCAGACACTTGTGGTATACAACTAAGGTATTATTAGATTTTATTGTCATTTTATGGTATCATAAAAGTTCACAGTGTCCTGGGTAAATGTCCTGGGTAAATGGGGAGAATGAGTGCTGGGCAAATAGCACTGTATGTCTTCGCAGGCAAGAAAAATTTATGAAGTCTCCTGTTGCTGACGCTGAAAACAGCTACGAGTTAATACGTGTTTCATTATGCTTTTTGCAGGTGCAAACATGGCCCAAGGCATAGATGCTGTAAACACTATGGAGATAATTGCATCTCATACTGTATTAAAGTAAGTGCAGAAAACATTCGATTGACAAACTCTGGTGAGGACAGGGTAAAAGTCTGTATTCAGGAAAGCATATGCTTAGAAAATGAGAAAGGAACCTATTACTCTTCTTGTATTGAAAATGTGACAATCCTGAAAACAGATTTTCTCAATTTAAAACGGGGTGGTGGTGGGGTTAAAGTTCTTCGGTCTTTCTGATTAGCTGTAGTGAATGAGTAACATAAAATATGTGAGAAAAAATGGACTAGTAAGCAAGGAACTTATTTAACTATGTGATGCACTTCATGGCTGAGCCCACTTGTGTCTCCCCCCTAAATAAAGCACCTGGAATGTGCTGCTGTGGCAGGCAGTGCGGCCCTGGTTCACGTGCAGCTGCGTGGCTCTGGCATGTTGCTGCCAGGCACTGGGCTCACTCCTCCAGTCACTTATTTTAAGGGCTCGGGGTAATGAGAGATTGTTCACAGTTGCTGCACCCAGGAAGAGCTGTTTATCTCCAGTGGTATCATTCATCCTCTGTTATTAATGTGATCAGTGCATTTTTTCCTGAGGAGTACTATGCAGAGATTTGCCTTGGCTGGCATTGAATTGGCACAGGTGGTACCACCTGCTGTGCTGGTTTTGGGAGTTGGTAAGACTCCAGACGATCTCAGTCACGTAATAGTTGACCCTTTTTAGATAGGGAGCAGCAAAAAAGGATTTGAGTATCTTCAGACGTTTTTGACATATATTGCTTTCAAAAATAACTTTATAAAATCAAAATTTTATATACAGTTAATGTTATCTCAGAACAGCCATGCTTAAATTTAGCATCAGAATAGATCTAGCACAACATGTATTCATGTATGTTTGCTAATAACATTTTTTGTTGTGTTAACACTCTGTATTGCAGTGTGTTAGCATACAGTGGTGTAACGTGGGTATGAGTTGTGCTGGAACTGATAAAATTTGAGATGGTACTTAAGTGTTCTGCTGAATTATGGTAAGAATATTTAGTAGAACATTGATAAATAGTTGAGGATGGTTATGTCACTTTTCTGTTGTAGGTATGACATATATAATTTTATAACCTGTCACCACTGTCTTAGTCCACTTAGTGTTTTTTATTCACGGGCTCTTCTCTTCAAATCATAACATCTTTGAGGACACAGACTTACCATTTCCTTTGTGCTTGTTCAGTGCCTTGCTCAGTATATTTGGTGTATATTCAGTGCCTCCTGGCCGTTTTGTCTTCCAGCTTCTGAGTGGTTATGTTTGGTCAGGTCAGCATCCTCTGGGGAGCAAACATTCTTGTGTCTCCACCTGCAGAGTGATCTGTGATTTCCCCATAGATACCAAGTGTCTGACCTTCACAATCAATGCCCAAGACTGCAGTGAATATTATTTTCATAACAAAGATTAAAATTAAGCAGAAGTGATTTTATGCAGATTTCACATGCTGCATGCCCACATCTCTGCTGATGGTAACATTTCCTGATGTGCATCTGTTTTTTCATGGGTACTTCAGTCTGCTGTCTTTCATTACTTAGACATATTTTACAGTTCGTAGCTCAAAACTACAGTTAGTCCACACTTGCTTTCAGAGCTTTTGATTAATATCACACAAAACACATCCTGTGCTGCATGCTCAGCATTCAAATCTGTAAGTCCTGTCATAACACCATATCGTTTTACAAACACAGTTTGAGCAAACAACTAAGAATTTCTGTTAGAGTGCTCATCATGGAGTGGATGCCTCTTCATGGAAAACTCTTAGTCTACTGGAAGAACAATTGTATGTCTGAGACTTCATGGGCAAAGAGAGGTGATCGGACCATTATGGAATATAATAAACTTGAAACGGCTTTAAAACAGAAGGGTGATGAAGAAATAGGAGTTAATCTTGTTCGATTTCAATTTGTGAGTTTCTCAAATTACAGTAGTCCAGCCCCACATTACTCTCTCTGTCCTTTCTCAGGTGAGGGGGGAGAGATATTAATGATTAAAAGGAAATGAGAGCAGGGCAGAAAGGGGATGTTTGGGAGTGCTCTTCCTCTTCACATTTAAATGCCCATTAGGTAGTTGACCTATCCATGATAGCTTTTATGTAACATTCAGTAGTAAAATATTGCCTGATTTCATTGATTCCCCTTCTAACTTTAAATACTTCAAATGCTTTGGATTTGTAAATGTCCAAAAAGAGCTGCTAGAAGCAGTCAAACAGTTTTTTTTCCTCTTCCGGATTCCGCTTGATTACAGTGAGTAGACATGAGCCATCTTTAGAAGTCCAGTTGTCCATTTTTTCTACTGGTGCTGCTGATAGGACCACGTAACTCTCCCAACTTACAATAACTAGGATGACTACAAGGAAGAGTAATAGAATGGTTTGAGTTGAAAGGAACCTTAAAGACCATCTCATTCCAAACCCCCTGCCTTGGACAAAAACATCTTCCACTAGAGCAGGTTAATCAAAGCCCCATCCAACCTGACTTTGAGCAGTTCCAGGGATGGTGCATCCACAGGTTCTCTGAAATTGTTTTCTGATGATTGTAGTTTCAATGTTCTATCTCTTAGAGGAACATGGGCTACTGTGTACCCAGAATAAATATTAATTATCTTAATTACATCTTAAATCTCTTAACTAATTCCTAATATATTGCAACAGGTTGGTTGAGCTTTTGGTATGTTACTGAACTCTGTTTATGTGCACATGTGCTTTTAAAAATTTTTTTAATGCATTTAATTTGAGTTATAGCCAATATCTTCACTATATTATTAAAAAATTTGTTTCTCAAAAGCAGAAAAAAAGATTTATTCAACAGATTTTGGAGTTATGTTGTTACACTGTGCTACTACTTCTGGCTGATCTGCGTTCTAACTCAAAATCTCTGTGGAGAGATGGCTCTTAACAGAGCTTTCTTTGCTCATTTAGGTTTTTTTGTAATGTCCTGTGTATGCTCTACTGTGTTCTACCTCTATTCTTACTTGAGGTCTTTTTATGGAAGATAAAAGTTACAATAGTGTACATTAGTTATAACAGGTAATGCTTCCTGTGACTCTGAAACAAACACTAGTAGGTGTGATACAGTTTCACCTGGTAGATGTAGTTAGTTAAATAAAAAGATCTTATGTAATACTTGGTGTTTCATGCACATCAACACTAAACCTGAGTCCTTCAGCGCTTCTAAGTAGGCTACAAATAGAAATAAAATCAGGGATAAGTTTGAGTGTTTGTAGTTCGAATTTAGATGTTTCCTCACCCCATCAGAATCAGCTTTCCCAGGTAAAAATGTCAAACACACGGTTCTTTTGTTTGCGTTCATGTTTTGGGCTTTGTTCATAACTGCTGAGTTTAGGACTTTTTCTGGACAATGAGAGCTGTGTACTTCACAGTACCTCTTCATTTTATGTGCAAATATATGTTCATCTTAATAGTGACATTTTAACGACACAAAATTCACAGCACATTTACAGCTCTGCATATCTCACATAACTTTCAGCAGGGAACTTCATTACATAGTCAGACAACACTGGGTAGTTAGCTGTTCAATATCTACAATTTACATAGCTTTAGGAGTAGCAGATGAAGGAAGGAAAATTTTTTGTTCAAAAAAATGCTACAGGATCATTGGATGACACTACGTATTTTCTTCCACTTGATTCTCATAAAGCACTTATTGAATAGCATAGAGAGTAATTGCTTCAGGAAGAGTTTATTATTGGATGTTTAACTACAACAAAATTTTGCAAGCTTTATGATGCATTATAAAATTCTATTGAAGGCAAAAATGGCTTGAGTTTCTGAATCTGAGAGATTGCTCAGTCAAACCTTCTCTGTCAGTTATCTGTGTCACTGGAATTGAATTAGGTGCCCACCTTCTTTGCTAATGGCAAGTTCACATAAGGCCTCTTCCAACCCAAAACTAGGTAGATTTTACTAAGAATTACTAGAAAAGTTCAGCCGAAGGGCAAGAATAATTATGGGAAGTGTTGAAGGAAGTTAAAAGAGAAACTAGGGAGGATAATTTGGAAAGAAAAAGTCAGTGTGGTTAATTGACATGGTAAGTAGAAGCAGATCTGTATTCAAGGCAGAGTTGTAAGTAAATGCATTGGAACCCATGTTATCCTTTCTCAGTAAGTCTGCAAATAAATTCCCGTCCAGTTTTGCCCTTTTCCTTGCTGCAGGCCAAAAGAGCATGTGCCAAGCCACCAGGGTTAATTTTTAATTCTCACATGTTCTGAAATTTATTTTTGGTGGACTTTTTTCCTCCTGAGTGTTTTCTCCGGACATTTGAGTGGAGAAGTGCTCTTTTTTCCCCACCGCATTGCTTTCCACTATATACTCATTTGTGATTAAAAGCTGGTCAGTAACCTGGAAATGAAGTCATCAAGATTATTTCAAAGCAAAGAATTTTGGAGTAGAAGAGAAATAGTTTCTCTCTGAAGGCCTTTCAGAAATTCATAGAAATTAAAGAAGAGTCAATTGTCTGTGATTTTATTGCTTTTGCTATTTTACAGAGATAGTGAGGAATAAACAAAAAAGATCTTGAGTTTGAAGATGGGGATGCATTTTTGTATTTTATATGTTGTCTGTGGAATGAGTTTTGAACTGCTCAGTGTCAAAACCAAGTTTTTCTCTAGATGCTTCTGCTTTTCCTGAATTTATGGTTTCTTACCACAAAATCTTTCTTTCCTCTAGGGCTTCATTAGGATGTTTAGCATTGGTTACCTGATCCAGTGTTGCCTTCGTATTCCTTCCACCTTCCGGCATCTGTTTACACAACCATCCCGGCTCCTTTCCCTCTTTTACAACAAGGAAAATTTCCAGCTTGGAGCTTTTTTGGGATCTTTCGTCAGTATATACAAAGTAAGCTTATAGCATACAGAAATGCCAAATGCCATGTTTTTTATTTCACTTTTCAGAATACCACAAAGAGATAGATAGTTCAGCCACTTAATAGCACTGATGTTGTTTGCTACAGCTTGTCACTGACAAATTCTATACTATTGCAATAACCAAACTGTAGACAGAAGTCTAGTCTTCCATTCCTTGTACTTTTTTTCTATCATTTCCAAATAAACCAGATGGATTTTGGAGCCTTGTTTCAAGATCAGGAGATAGGGAGTACTTCAGAGAAAGTGAGTTCAGATTTCAGAGTGATTTGCTGATACACAGAAGCATTTTAGTGCACACACAAGTACTGACAGTAGTAGCAGCAGTGTTGCCAGAGAGAAGCAATTTGCAGATTTTGTTTTCTCAGTTATTTGGAATTCTTACTTGACACTAAATAGCAGGCGATTGCAGAACATTCAGCATGTAGTGAGAAGACATTACACTTACAGCTTAGAAGTCTACCCTTCTACACCATTTTAAGATGACAGATTGTGAACTTAAACGTATTCATACAGCATTGTTAGAATTAATTTATTATTTATGCAAAAAGAGAAGGTGGCAAAGCACATGCCCTAAGGCAGAATATATTGCACAGAGCAGTGCTGAAGTGGCTTTTGCACTTTTATGTTCTTGATCACACATGTAATTTTTCATCTGCCACTTAATTTGCTCTGCAAAGTAAAGACTATTCTGTATTATTCAGGGTAAATACAAGAATTTGTATAGTTCCAGAGTTTGCAGTTTGCCATCAAAAATTTTAGATGGGCTGTCTAGATTTTACTTGAAAATTAATTTTTTGCTCAAACTTTGAGAAAAGAACTTATAGAGACAAAGATGTTTAAATTGGAACAGCTGAAAACATTTTGATGTCTTTAAAAGCTCCAATTGCTAAGTATAATTTAGTTGCATCGATACCCATTTTATTAGGATGACATACTCTGACCTTTATTTACTCATTATTAAGTATGTACTTGACTGGTGAGGCTACATGTCAAATCCTGTGCTCAGTTTTGAGCTCACCACTAATAGAAAGACACTGAGGTGTGTCTAGAGAAGTGGCTGAGGGAGCAGGAGAATGATCTGGAGCACAGGTCTGATGAGGAGCAGCTGAGGGAGATGGGGGTGTTTAGCTTGGAGAAAAGGAGGCTCAGGGAGCACCTTACTGCTCTCTACAACTGCCTGAAAGGAGATTGTAGCCAGGTGGGGGACAGCCTCTTCTCCCAAATAATGTGATGGGACAAGAGGAAATTGCCTCAAGTTGCCCAAGGGAGATTTAGATTGGATAGTAGGAAATCTTTCTTCATCACAGGGATTGTCGCGCACTGGAATAGGCTGCCCAGGGAAGCGGTGAAATCACCATCCATGAAAGTGTTCAAAAGGTGTTTGAATGTGGCACATAGGAACATGGTTTAGTGGTGGACTTGGGTACTTAGGTTAACACTTAGACTTGATGGTCTTAAATGTCCTTTCCAGGCTATATGGTCCTATGATTCTATGCTTCTACTATATGTTATTATTTGCATTTCATAACTTACACAGATTTGGGCTACATTATTGTTTTTTTTCCAGTTTGAGATAAGCAGAGATTATAATCACTCAAAAAAATTGTACCACAGCCAAAGAAAAGGGAAATACTTGGTGCATTTTGAGCTGAAGGAGTATGCAGTTCTACTTTTTTTAAGTTAATATGTTTTCATGGTTCCATAATATATTTGATGTATGGAAAGAAAGGGGTTTGGTGTGTATGCATGTCATGGTTTTACCACAAATTTAGCGATTTTGGACAAGAGGTTCTGAGAGAAGCCACAAACACACCCCAAAATGAAGAAAACACACAAATATCAGTTTATTTCACGCACACACAAAAACCCGACAAATAAAGTGCAAACAGACAAACAAATTAAGTTTCCCAGGGCCCGTTTTGGGATGAGGATGCTCTGGAGGTAGTGCTTGTCTCTCTCTGGGCCCCCCCCCACCCCCAGAGAGATGCCAGGGTAATTAGAAGAAGCACGTGGCCGGTCTGAGGACTCCCTTAGCAGCGAGCAGCGCGAGCTTCTGCCCGGCTTTGACTGAAGGAGAAATACTCAAGAAAAATTAAAAAACCGTGCGCGCGCCCCTCCCTCCCCTTTCCCGATAGCCCAGGGAGGGGTTTAGTGCTGATGAAGAGAATGTGGTCTTTGGACCCCGGGCAGTAGCTGCTTATAATGGCCCGACCCCTTGCCCCCGGGGAAAAGAAAAAAAAAAAAACGCAATGGGAAAGAAAAAAAACGAAAGGGAAGAAACAACCCTTCTCCCTGAGGAANCTGCGCCCGCATGCGGGCGCACACCTGCGCTGGACGCGGGCAGGGTCGCGCCGACACGACTGTGTGTGGCCGAAACTGCGGTGGCGGCCGGGTGACCCTGGCAACCGGCCCCTCCCGTGCCACCGCGAGCAAGGAGCCGGCACTGCCGCCGCCGCACTGCACCAAGGCTCGCCCTGGACCAGGTCCGGCCGCCAAGACCAGAGGGCGCAGAGGAGCCGGCGGCAGGCGGCCCCCGGGTTGCGCGGGCGGCGGGGAAAAAAGGGTCGTTCCCCCCCACCGCCCCGCCTCGCCCAGTCGCCATCCCGCGCGACTGGGACACAGATCATTTTTACTTTTGGTTTCAACCCTACGACAATGCAAAAACAGCCTTTATCATGGGAAAGAGTCTAGATAGCTAAAGCAAATGAAGGTGATGTGAATTCAAGATTAGCTTTGGTATTAGATTTGTATTCAAATTAGATTGATCTGCTCTCTGATTTTGAAAGAAATTATAGCAGTAAACCTAAATTAAAGCACTGAAACGTTTTGACTACTCAGTTCAACTCTCTGGATGTTAGTATTACCAGTGCTTTTAAAAATTGTTCTTTGCTTGTGTTGATATCTTGTGTTTTTGTAGATGTAATTCAGTGTTTCTTGATGTGGTAAAGGTTACAGGATCAGATGTAACATGTCTCAGTAATGAAAGTTTCTACAGCTCTTAAGAAATTACAGTATGATTTACATTTCCCTTACAAAGCTCTTACAATGGGAAAGCTTGCCTCCTCCCATATAAATTGAATTGCTTTTTATTATAGCGATCTTACCAAGTAGAAGA
Source organism: Neodrepanis coruscans (assembly GCA_013400695.1). Classification (NCBI taxonomy): domain Eukaryota; kingdom Metazoa; phylum Chordata; class Aves; order Passeriformes; family Philepittidae; genus Neodrepanis; species Neodrepanis coruscans. Next base: position 24,930 of record VYZS01041049.1, on the reverse strand, counting down.
ATGCATTATCCATGGAAATGTTCAAGGCCAGGCTGAACGAGGCCCTGAGCAACCTGTTCTAGTGGAAGGTGCCCCTGCCCATGTCAGAGGGGTCCCTTCCAGCCCAAACTTTTTTATGATTCTGCGATTATGGGTATTACCACACTACACTTTTAATTCATGCTGTGTGCTATATTATCGGCCTATAGATGAATATCTCCAGTCAGTGTGTTATGAATGTTCTGGGGCTAGTCCTACTTTCTCTTCACCTACAGGGTACTAGTTGCTTCCTGCGCTGGGTCCGAAACCTAGATGATGAGCTTCATGCCCTTGTAGCTGGTGAGTCCTTAAAAAAGTTTATTTTGCCTGTGTTGGGACTCTGCAAATATTCATCTCGTCTGTCCTCCCATTCCCTTTTCAGACTTCTGTGCTGAAAATAGGACTCTGCACATTATGATTGTGTCAAAGTGACAATGATGTTTCAAATAGCTTCAAAGAAAGGGTTGAAATTAAAATTGTAAGGCAAATTCAGTCAAATGTTGTGGGATTTATGGTCAGCTCCAAGGACAGTATGTTACTGCATGCGCAAATATAAACTTATCCTTTAATTTTCAGCTGTAGAGATGTAGGGTGTAAATACTGACTCTTCCATATGTGACAGAATACACATTGGAAATTATAGGTCCAAATTCACTGGGGCCAAAGAAGAACCCTTTTGCCATTAAATTTGTGTGGTGGTGCAGGCCCTTCCCTTCTGTTTGTGCATTTGTCGCAATCGGAACCTCAGAGGTGTCTTATCTCATGAAGAAGAGAGAAGTATGATACTGTGCTTCTGAGCACTGAAATACAGATTTGTTTCAGAGTGTCAAAACTTACTGTTTTTAATGACACAAACCAATCCCTATTTAGGTGGACAGCACAGGAACATCACTGAACTGTGTTGTAGCAACAGAAACAAATAACCCATAGCCCTGTGCAGTGTTTGTTGGGCTGACATACCACAACAGTAACAAGTAATGGTGCTTTTGTTTTCTAATTGTTCCAGGGTGTCTAGCAGGAATTTCTATGATGTTTTACAAAAGTACAACTATCTCTATGTATCTGGCATCCAAATTAGTAGAGGTAAGTTATTACACTTGTAACAGAGGTCTTCATCTATTTTTAGAAGGCAGAAAAAGGGATTTGAACTTCACAGGCTTTGTCAGGCAATTCCAGTAAAATACAAAATTGTGTGGTGACGATGTGTTTCAGTACATGACGTGTGCCAAGAGGCATTGCTGCCATGTGGTCTCATTTCTTTGTTATTTTCTTTTCTGTGACTCATTTTAAAAGTCCTTTATCCACTGGTTTCCATGCATATTCTCCATGAATTTTCTTAATCTCCAAATATCCATTTGCTTTGTACTTTTTCGCAGATTTTTTAATTCTGAAAGTTCCAAGGATGTCTATTCTGCCAGAAACATAAATCAGACCTAGTCCTTAATTGCAGATTTATTGCCAAAAGCTACAGCTTAGCATCCTGTCTTTGTTCCCTAATTTTGGCATTCAGCAGTCTAAGATAACTCAAAATAGCTTAGGTTTTAGTCTATAGCTGGAGTTGTTTGTCAATGTGCCTCAACTGATTGAATTCCCAACTTTGGAATGAACTTTCTGCTAATTAATATTCGTCAGTCTTGAATTATTTAAATGAAATTGTTAAAATTAGGAGCCCAAGGGAAAAAAGAAGTTACAGAGTTTGGGTATATTGATTTTATTTTGCTAACCAGCATTGGATTTCTTGCTGTGAATTTTTCTGTAACATTGGGATTTAGTCATGGTTATTTCCCCAACTCATTCTCACTGGAATGAGTTGAGAATGTGCTCTTACTATGCATCATCCCAAATCATGTATTTCTCCTGCAGACCTGGAGGGCCTCATTCCCTAGTGATATTTATTCACCACCATTATCAGAGCAGAATTTACTTAAAAGAACATAAATAAAAGGATTTTTTTTGTTACTTGTAAAATTAAACATAAAAAGGAAAGACACTCTCTGTTTATTCCTGTTCCTTTTTATCCAAGCCAAGCTCTGAAGGTAGTTCAGATTTTGGTTATATAAAAGCAAATCTAAGATACTCATAATGACTTTTAGAACAGCAGTTGTAAAAAAACAATATTCTCTTATATTGCTGATGTTTTTCTCTGGACTTTGAGACATCATGGCCACAGTGAAATAAGAAAAGTGCCATGTGTTGTTTCTTTTTTTTTTTTTTCCCACTACTTTTATCATCTTACACAAGCCAAGGGTAACTGACCAAAGAGGCGTGTGCTGCTTTGCAAGGTCAAGCTGTGCTCAGGAAAATAAACTTCACATGTTTTCTCAGCAAGTAAAGTATGTGATTTCAAGCTGTTTAAGAACAGTGAATATTCGCTTTGTTGGAATAGTTATTGCATTGTTCTTCTGCTTTTTTAAAATGAAGAATTTAACAGAGCAAACTTTCCCTTTTTATCTTTAGGATCTCTAACACCCAAGCTGTTGCTAGTCCAGTTCTGTGCATTAATAGCCTCTTACTGGATTGATCTTGGATAACTTCCATAAGCTATCTCAATCAATGTCACGTTTGTGGACATATGAAAAAATATATCAGAATAGGTTAATAATGTTGACACGTCTTTTTGTAAAAACAAAATCAAAAGTAAAAAGTTAGTTTTGTTTTTTTCAGCATTTTTTGTTCATTTTTATAGACTGTATACTTCAAAGGCATTGAAGCAGGGAAGGTTCCCTATTTTCCTCATGCAGACAGCATCATCTATGCCATCTCCACATCTATATGCTTTCAGGCAGTAAGTATTTTGTTTTCTAACAGAACATGAAGTTCTTTAAGTCAAATTTTGAATGAAATGAGGAGCACAGGGAGACAGTTATATAGAAAAGATGATGTGATGTAATGATTGCAGCAAGATGTTGTGAATCAGAGCTCCTGCATCCTGTTTTTGAGTGTCACTGTGGGAAGGTCATTTCTCGGTTTCAATTTCTTATAGCTCATAGCTGAATACATTATACAAAGCATTGATTTCTTTGGAAAGGATCTTAAAATGCATTGACCTAGAAGATGAAAATAAATGTATGGACTTTCGTGAGCATGTGAAAGGACAGTTTCTCAAGGAGGCAAACTATAATACAGTATTTTATGGGGTTTTAGATCAACTGAAAGTTTTCACTTTCAGCTGACTTGAGTTAATATTGCCTAGTTAAAAAAGTCTGCAAAACAATAGTAAAAAAACCATGAAGTTTTACATTTGAAACAAACTGTAGTTACCATCTTTGGCACTTCTCAAGTCAGTTCCATGCCTTTACTCTCAGTCCTTTTATTGTCTGCATCAGCTGGAAAAGCAACTTTTCAGTAGTACCCAAATTACTCCACTATTCTACTACATCTCACCATTTCTAGACCTTCTGCTGAAACTCACACTGCATGTTTTCTGGACCTCCATAACTATATGTATATGTATATGTATTCTCTCTCAATAGAGAGAATATAAAACAATGCTAAAGCAATCTTCTGCTGTCTCATGCTTAACAGGACAGTTAACAGACACTCCTCCTCATTGTTCCCATGTATGTGGGAATATCTCTAAGTTGAGTATCAATGTGAACTGGTATTTTAGTACTTGGGATGGTTCTGAATTTCTGCAGTATTGGGATCTCCAAAATTCTACTGTCAAGGACCATTGTATGAGACTAACACACATAAAGTTCATATGAGAAAGGAGGGAAGTGTTTTTTCATTACATTATAACTAACTGGAAAATGAATCCAAGACTGGAAATCAATTGCTAGGTCTAGGAGGAAGAAGGTGGGGAAAATTAGGGATCTATGCTGAGATGTTTGTTATTCACTATAAGTGACCTGGAAAAATAATGGAATAGGGAGAAGACAAAGACTTTGGTTATAAAATATTATTTAAGATAATGTAACATGAAATATAATGTGACTACAAGAAATGGTAGATCACAAAATGCAGAGTATATGGGGGATAAAGTAGCAGGTAAATTTGGCATCCACAAATGCAAAATCATGTATGTAGGAGTAAGAGATTGTTGTTGCTTTCTCAGCAATTAGATGTAATAAATTGTCACCATTTGTAAAAGTTCATCTTCTTGGGAATATCAGTCTGTGCTGGTGGTGCAGAGCATTGATTTCAGCAGAAAGCAGTAAACATTATTTCCATAGCAGTCCTTTCAGTAGGTTTGGCAACGTAATGTAACAGATAAAGCTTCTGCTGACACTGTCATCTGGCTCTGACAGAATCCTCTCCTTGCAGGCTGTCATGGAAGTACAGAACCTAAGACCTTCATACTGGAAATTTCTTTTACGACTAACAAAGGGCAGGTATGTTATCAGGGGTGTGATATGGCTTGCCTAAACATGTAATTGATCATATTCAACTTTTGGTGTCATTCACTGTCAACAGCAGAGCCATGGAATACATGAGGGCTAATTTCCTGAGGACTTACTTTGCTTTTCAAACAGCTTCCAGTACACTTGAAGTTCTCTGCTGCTGAACCAACATTGCTGGATTTAGTCTAATGACAGGAAATCTCGTGAAGACTGTTCAGCAGATGAGCGTTGTGTTTGAAGTCTTTTTTATCTTTAATTCATTTGGAGGATGGCATTTCAGATTTGAGTGGAATATGAAGAATCCAGTAAACAACTATACATGTTGAAGAAATCATTTAGTGTGTACAGTGATCGTCAACATGGAATTCCTGTATGTTTAAAAGCATTACTAGAAACGTTGGAATATCTCCTAAGAAGGCTTTCAAGTTTTAGTAGGTTTTGATTTATTGGACATCTGTTTCAATTGGGAAAAGATTTTTTTCCCTTGGAAAAATGAAAATTTTTCACTGATCATAATCATAAATTTACACTGTAATATCTTAGCTGGGTATTTTTTCTGTCATTTGCTGCAGGGATCTAAAAAGCTTTCTTTTAAAAATAGTTTTTGCTGTAACTGATTTATAAAAATACAGTTTAGTGAAATGTACCTGTTATGCTGGTACAGTGTATGGAGGAAACAAGGTATCCAGATCTTGATGTAGATCAGTTTATTAATGGGATTATAAAAGGTAACGTTTTTCATGACAGCAAGCTCTCCAGACTATAAAAATAGAAGTTAAATCAGAGACCAATCCCTGGACCATGTTGAACCTGCACTCCCCATGGCACAGTACACATGTGAGGTGACTGAATACATTGCTAGACATAGTGGGAAGTTTTCCTTGAGGAGCCTGGAGACAATCTGCAGGCAACCTCTGAGGCTATACAAATTACAGAGAATGATATCAGTGCAGATATCCAGTTTGGCTGCATTTTTCTGTTTTGTCCTAATCTTAAGCTTGCCTTAGTTGAAAGAGAGGAGGGAAAATAAATTCTGTTCTGCCCATTTTTTTTATCTGAAGCAAATCTCTGTAATAGATTGCCAAAGAGGCAGTTTCTTTTGACATTTTTAAGTTTTTCAGCCTATAGTATTGAAGAGTAATGAAGCGGAAATAGGTTGTAACACCCATAAAATTGTCATCCAGTCTTGGACAGGCAGAGCCAGAGTTTGCTCTGCTGGAATGAGAGAAAACAGTAGTATATTTTGGTTTGAAATTTTCCTTGTGGAGTTAAAAGTAGAAGGGGACTCTCCCCTTTTTCACAAGTTGCATTAGATGAAATATACCTCCACAAAGCACTGTTAGTCACATTTTTCAAGTATTTTTAAGTCCTTATTGCCTGAGATGAAAACCTTGCAATTTGTGAACAGTGCAGGCTGAAGCCTGTATTTCAGAGACTTTGGTAGCCTTTCATGAAATGATTTTAACAATGACTTTATTTTCTCATAAGTAAATTAATCTTGCATTCATGCTCTCTTGTCTTTTCTTTTTCAGGTTTGCTCTCATGAACAGGAAAGTTTTAGATGTGTTTGGTACTGAAGCATCCAAGAACTTCAAGGATTTCACACCTAAGCTTGACCCAAGATACACAGTTGTGCCACCAGAGCTACCACTGGAGCTATCTTGAACACAAGGGTGTGGCTTGACATTGAGTGTGATCGGCATTTTGTCCTGAAAAGTTAATTAAGTTGACAGTCGTACATATGGAGGAGGGCTAGGGCTCCACTTCAGTATTATTTCAATGAGAAATGCTTTTTACCAATCAAAAATACTGAAGCTTTGCAGGAAGGTGTGGCTTAGTGATTAAGCCCCTTCCATAAGCAGAAAATATTTCTGGGTTACTCTAGTTGGTTGACAGTATGGTAGAATCCTGAATGAACTAAACAAAAAGTACAAATATGCATCATAATTTCAAAAATTCTGTAGTTCATACCAGTAGAATATTTCTTGTTAAAACAAAAAAATAACTCTTAATTTAGAAAGGAAGACAATTGGCATAGTTTAGGTCCAAAATTTTACCTGGTCTTAAAACTTATTGAAGTTGGGTGAAAAGGCCTCCTTGAATTTCTAAATTCCGTCACTGGTTTGTCTCAAAAGAGCCACCACCCACTCATTAGTTATAATTAGAGTATTTTTACACAGCTGTGGTTCCAAAATAAGGCATTCCTTAGGAAAAGAAAATGTGTATTGATTTAGAAATCGCATTCCAGGGCTGTAAATTCCACTGGTGATACAGATAACAGACAAGGAAAACAAGAAGGCGGTACCGGTGGCTGCTGCGCCCCGAAATGCAGCAGGTGTGGTGGTCAGTGTCTGCCAAGTGGAAAAGGACAAAACTGGCAGAGGAAGGAATGAAACGTCCCAGCCTCTGAGATGGTGCTGGAAACAGGAGACAGTTACAAAAATAAAAAGCCAAGAACAAAACAAAACAACCCCCCCTAAAATATACTGAAGTGAAATGTTTATTTTTAAAATGCCTTAGATGGCATCAGGTTGTTTGTCAGGCTGCAATGCCAGCCAGCGTTTCAAGTATTTCTTTAGAAGACAGCTGACCTCTGAGGTTAGACTGTTACAAGAGAACACTTTTGACAATCGTATGAATAGTGTTTTTTCCTTGTACTCGGTGAAGAATGGTTTTCCCTTGGGCCACCAGACAGCCACCACTGGCACAGTTAAATTAAATTTGATACGGTATTCAGTGAAAATAACTATCTACACAAAGTCCATCTCATTTTACCTTATGTATTTCTGCAGATTGGTGTTCTAAAGTGAGACCTTGATGTGCCAATTGTTGGTTTTTGCTTTGGTGGTTTGTTGGTTTTTCTGTTTGGAGCTTTTTTTTTTTTAATTAGAACCCATTCAGGTGTTACTGAATGATGTTTGTTACCCTAGAACTTAATGAGAAGATGACCTATATTCACATTCAACTGAAAAGAGTCAAGATAAGCCAGGTAATTGAAATTGCAGTAGGTTGCATGTCTTCTAGAAATTAAAAAAGAAAAAAATCAGTGTTTTATTGGAAGTCTTTGTCAAATTATAGTAATTGGACTAATTAATAGCCTGTCTTGTAACACTGTAATCCTATCCCAGACATAAGCATATTTTAATTCCAATTAATTGATTTTCTTAATACTGAATATAGAGAAATTTTTATCAGATATACAGAATTGTCATGAAAATTGTACCAATTTGTGCACAAAATCTGCTTTTTCATCAGCTGTACTAACAGTGGTGATTTTTCACTGTTACTAAAGGTGCTTCATCTTTTAAACAGTGGTTGTCCAAGTTAGTGTGAATAAAGTTCTGCAAACTAGTTTGTATGCAATATTTTATTGCTTGAAATATTATATTATATTGAAATTCCTCAACAGGAAATAAAAGTTAATTCAACAAGAACTTTAAAATGATTGTAATAGGTTTGTAATGTTTTTCCACTGGAATATGGTCTAAAATATTTGACCTTGTAAAGTCTGAGAAGTTATATATTTTAGGTGATATGTTAGAACTCACACACTATATTATGAATACTTTCTGGTGTAACTGTATACCATTCTCAAAAGATATTTTATAGATGGATTAATTTTTTTCACTGGAATGGCAATTGTGATTGTTTCTCTATTTGAGGGTTTTTCTGAGGAAAAAAAAATCCCAAAACTACATCTCAGCAGCTAAACAATAGTTTTGTCTATGTTTGTTGCTTCCAAAATTCACAGTCCTTGTTTCAAGTTATTTTCATGTAATATAAAAAGAAATTAAAATTTTTTAAATTATTTTTATTCAAATCAAATATATGTGAGAGGAAAAAAAAATCCTAATGTTCTTCCCCATAATAAACAGTTGCTGCTTGAAAATGTAACTTTTTGTCCATGTTTTTGTTGATAAGCTCTGTCGTGGTTTTACCACAAATTTAGCTATTTTGGACAAGAGGTTCTGAGAGAAGCCACAAACACACCCCAAAATGAAGAAAACACACAAATATCAGAGTTTATTTCGCGCACACGCAAAACCCGACAAATAAAGTGCAAACAGACAAACAAATTAAGTTTCCCAGGGCCCGTGTTGGGATGAGGATGCTCTGGAAATAGTGCTGGTCTCTCTCTCTGGGCCCCCCAAGAGACACTGGGGTAATTAAAGGAAGCACGTGGCTGGTCTGAGGACCCCCCTAGCAGCGCGAGATTCCGCCAGGCTTTGANGCCATCAGCGCCACATGCTCCCGGGCCGGCCAGCGGCGGCGCCCAGCACGCGGGCGGATGTCCGCGCCGGACACTGGGCGCCCCGGGCAGGGTCGCGCCGGCGCGACCGTGTGCACCCGAGACCGCGGCAGCGGCCGGGAGGACCCGATGGCTGGCCCCTCCCGTGCTGCCGCGGGCAAGGAGCTGGCACCGCCACAGCCACGCCACTGCTTCCCCTGCCGCCGGGCAAAAACCAGTCCCCGCTGCAGGCTGCCGTGGCCGCGCCGCACCAAGTCATGCCCACGCCGCTGCGGCACCGCCACCGGGCTCCAGGCGTGCCTTTGCTCGGAGCCCGGGGCTTCCCCCGGCGCCACGCCCAAGAGACACGGCTCGGGCCGCCCTGGCTCAAGGCCCATGCCCTCTCCCCTGGACCCCCCCACCACGGTCCAGCGAGAGCTCATCGGACGCTGTCCGCCGGAGCACGCCCGCCGGGCCGCACCGGGGACGGACCCTGCTCCAACCCACGGGCTCCACACGGGACCGAGCCGGGAAGGGGAGAAACGATTTCCATTCTCCGAACCACAACAAGCTCTGTGGGATCATAAGTGAATTAGAGTCATAGAATCATACAATAGTTTGGATTGGAAGGGACTTGTTAATGGTCATCTAGTCCAACCCACCCTGCACTAACTGGGGACACCTTTAATTAGACCAGGTTGCTGGAAGTCCCATTCAACCTGGCTTTGAATGTTTCCAGGGATACAGCATGGACCACGTCTCTGGGAACCTATACCAATGTCTCACCAACATCATTGTAAAAAGCTTCTTTTATCTAATCTAAATCAATCCTCCTTCAGTTTAAAACCAAGAGCACTTGAAGTAAGACTTGGTGGTGAAGGAATGGCTGGAATGTGATTGAGCATTTAAATTGTATGTATTTTTTGCAAAACAAAGTTCTAATGCAGTGTAGGTAATGAGGTAACGCCAAAGCAGTTCAGCTGAAAAATTCAGCTCTGTGCCTCCACAGTGTGTAATGTATGTGCCTCCATCATGTAATATGAGTTGATGTTTCTTTTTTAAACACAGAAAACCACATTGCCAGATCCACCGGCACGGAAGAACTGCATGACTTCAGCTCTGCCCATGGTGTGTCCAGATGGGTGGGCCAATGTGACTGAAATGGCAGAGTTTTCTGCCAGCTGATGTGCCACAGCTGGTTATTTTTTGATCATATGATGGGTGTCTCTTTGATCACATCAGAATTCTTGCAAAAGTTGATTTTGCAAAGGGGAGTACAGGGGGGAGGCTCGCCATCAGGAGATGATGGGAAGTGGTGGGTCAACCTGAAACATCACGGTTCTGTGATAGAGTTTGTGTGTTCTTAGGGAGTGTGCTCGGGGTGGCAGTGCTTGGCTCCCTGCAGGCATCTCAGGAGGCTGCTGCTTCATCTGTGGCTCCCAGAAGCAAACATATGTATGTCAGGCAATTTTTCCACCTTTCCTTGACTTTGTTTGCATGTGAGGCTTCTCTGGTGTTCATCTCTATGCCCACTGCTTTTCTTCCTGTGCATCTCACTCTCTCTGTGGCTGGAGTCCTCATCTTGCATCCAAACCCCTATGCTCCCTGTCAGCAGCCTTTTACCCCAGTTCCTCTTGGTTCTTCATCTTTCTCACCTCTTCTCATCCCAGTGTTAGCTGTCCCCTGTCCTCTCTTACGTCTTACGAGCTGCAGTGACAAGCCTTGAGTGTCTCCTTTTGCTTCTTCCGTAGAATGGCTCCTTTACTGGGCATCCAGGTCAGTGCTTGCTCCTGCCTGAGGGAGCAGGCGGGCATGGATGCTCCCCCATGTACTCATCTTTTACTGCCACCCTAGGGTTTTGGTTGGAAGAGCTGCATTAGGAGGAGTGGAATTCAGCAGTCCTGGTCTGGAGTTTTCCCTTCCCAATCCATGACATTCTGGCCATGACTAAGACACATGTGCAAAATCCCACAGAGAAGGTTGCAGTCATACTTTGATGATGGATAATCATTAATATGCTTTGCTTGCTCTCATTCAGCTGCTTTTCAAGCTGTATGAGATTACTTCCATTGCAGACCTTCATTGCTTATTCCCAATCGTTATTGGAAGTGATGATGAAGGTGTTGGTATCTGCCACTGAGATACACTAAAGGAGAGGGGTTTTTTTCAGGATCATTTTAAATCTAACACAAGGCTGAGATTACTGCAGATTTTGAGTTTGTGTGTGTTAAATACTTCCACCAGGGAGTGCATGAAGACATAAAGAAGTTTTCATCTTTTAGAAAGTAATAAAAGCAGAGTGCCTACAATGACACAGTTTTAGTTCTTATAGATAACGCTATCTCAGTTCATGTGGAAGATGAGTAGACATAAGATCTGGTTCAGTGTAACTGGAGCAATATCACTACTAAAGGTAAAAGTGTGAGTGTCCTTGTATTGACTCACTCATGGGTCTCCAGGACTATCTCAGCTCTACCTTCTGCAGGTGACATCTCTCTAGGCAAGGTTGCTCATTGAAAATGTAGGTTTCTGTTGAGTGGTCAGCTAGGTCCATGCTCCTCATAATTTCTCAACCACAAGGAGAACTAAATACCTTCCATAATATGGACAAGCAGTTCTAGTATCTTCCCACATCTCTCATGGCAGACCTGGGACCCTTTCACCCCAGGGGGCTTAGATGGGACACTTCTGAGACTCTAAGGCTCAAAAATAATTTTCAGAAAATTTGCTGGGTCATTCCCCTTTGAGAGTTTCCCTTCTCAGACCACTGTGCTTCTGCGGGTTTTTCTGAGGACATGAGAAGGTTTTTGTTTTTTTTCCAGATTCCTGGTGACATCAAAAGGAGAGGGAGTGGTCAGCAAAGCTATTTTAGTGGCTGTAGCTTTGTGCTTAAATACTGGTCTGGAGATTTCCGTTTCCAGGTTGAGTTTTCTGAGTGAACCCTTCTCCAAGGAAACTGCTATTTCCCTCAATCCAATCCTTGCGCTGCACCTGGATGGATCCAGCACTGGTGGGTACTTGCAGATTACTCAGTTTGCTGGCAGGGAGGAGTGTCTCAGAAGTCACCTCCTTTTACAAAACAAATACATTTTCTCCCATACCTTTGAAAATGCAACAGAGGAATTTGACGCTTTCCCTTGAGCCACACAATTTCATGGGTTTTTTATTATTTAGTAGCAGGTCCCAAAAGTTTTGTTTATCCTGTAGATACATCAACAGTAAGATTTCAGGCAATCATTTTTCCTCCATAACAAGTCTGAAATTGCCATTGTGGATGTACTGGCAAAATCACCCAGTACTCTTTCTTGCCTTTAACCGCATTGACATGGGATCTCTTCGCTCAGGACACAGTACTCACCTTTTGCAGATCATGGATTATGTCCTTCCATCTCCATCAAAGAGGACATTTGTTTTACCAACACATTCCTTTGAATGTGGCAAGCAGAAATGTGAATTAGAGCCTACTTTGATCTTAAGGATTTTTTTTTTTATAGATTTGTTTTTCCTGGCACAGCCCAGGCAGTTTTCCACTTGTTAATTAAAATAGAGAGCGGTCAGAAGAATTTTAAATATTAATGCCAAGGTTTTACCCAGAGTGGAAGAGTCTGGTTGGAAATTCAGGTGAACAATTAATCTTCTCCTGCCAGTGGATTCCAATTGATGTTTTTTCCCCTTCAGATGCCACATCGGAGATGTGAAAAATCTGCCATGACTGTTGGAGCAGGAGCTAATGGGGACTGTTCCCAGGACTACTTGAAGGTTGCAGAAGACCTAATCACACAGGGTCAGGGACAAAGGCAAGGTTTTTCCTCCGGTATTTTCATTGTATTTTAGAGTGAAAGCCTGCTTTCCCATTGCAGTCAGTAAAAGCTTGCAAGAAAGGACAGGTTGGACTGGGGTGAACAGACCTGGTGTGTAAGTCCCACATTAAAACACTACTGCTTGCACTGAATTGATACAAACATTTGAAAAACCCTAACATTCTAAACAATCCAGAAATATTGTTTTGCTCATTGTCTACTGGATGTGGGGAAAACAAATTAAAAAATCATGTATTTACAGCCTAAGTCATTTATGATTATATTTACAAGCAGATTGAACATCTCAAGCCATCTTGAACCGAGATGCTCTTTCTTCTCCTTGGAAACAAAAAATAATATCCTTTAAACAATTTGAAACAAAGTCAAAAAGTGACCCCTTGGATCACCCATGACCCCTTCTGAGTGGTGCCCATGGCACTTTGTGGGGAAGGGGGACAGCTCTAGGCTGACTGCACTGGCTGTACCGAGGTGAGTTCTGGTCTCCTCTACAGCACCATGGAGCAGGCAAGACCTAGCAGCACCAAGCAAAATATAAGCTTAAGCAGATTTAAAGCAAATTAAAAAACCAGAAACAGTCCCCCTCACCATGGTGTGCAACACAACTGGGAAACTCCTTTCAACTTTACAGGAGTTGAAAAAGTGACCAAAGGATCAGCTCTAATTACACCCAAAGGCTTACAAAAGACATTAGTTCATAAGGTGCTATGCGGATTTGAGATTGTATTATCTGAGCATGATGTTCACCTAGAGGAGCTTTGGGTACTGTGTAATGAGGAATGGTCACATGGAAAAAAGTCACCTCTCAAGACTCCTTGGCCATAGCCCTGCTCAGCAGGATTTGTGGGACACCAGCAATCCACTGCAGCTTGTTGGGCACCAGAGGCACCAGCCCTTGTCTCTGGGAGGATATAGTCTATCTGCAAGCAGTAATATTTACTATTTCTCATCAGCTTGGTGAGAGATCTACCAGGCAGATATATTTCCCCACTCCTAGGATGTATCCTGGCTGATGCCCATAGTGCTCCAGGCTTACAGAGTTGTGGTGGAAACCAGGTGCATTTCCACCAGCTTCATCTTAAGTAGTGCTTCCCAAAAAGGTGGTCCTGTCCCTGTGCCTTTATCTAGTTCCTCTATGCTTCTGTTATCCAATGCTCTGTGTCAGCCCAATCAAAGAATCATAGAATGGCTTGAGTTGGAAGAGATCTTGAAGACCATCTAATTCCAAACCCCCTGCCATGGACAGGGATACCGTCTACTGGACCAGGTTGCTCAAGGACCTGTCCAACCTGGACTAGAGGGCTTCCAGGGAAAGGGCATTCATCCCTTCTCTGGGCAACCTGTTCCAGTGCCTCACCACACTCACAGTAAAGGGTTTCTTCCTAATACCTAATCTAAATCTCTGCTCTTTCAAACCATCCCCCCTTGTCCTATTACCGTCTACCCATGTTAAAAATTCCCATTGTTCTGGGAATACTACTTGCTCAAGAGTAAAGAGGCTGGGGCTTTCCTGTGGGAGTGCACTGGTCCTCTGCATGGAGCTTCTCTAGGCCTTCTGGGCTGCAGCCCCAATTTTATTACTAATGCACTTTTCATCACTATCAGCCAAGGTGGGTCTGTCATCAGGGTGACTTGGAATAGGACTTTGCTTGGTCACACTTGGAAGGAAAGCATGATAGCTCTGGCACAACTGCTGCTGTGTGTGCCAACCCTATTGTTTTGCAGTGGGTTGTCAAATTTTGCTATGATTGCATCTTTGAGGGCACATGGCCTTGATTTCCTAGCTCACGTGATGAGGGGTGACGAAGAAATACAGCTGGTTTTCTACAACTGTTCAGCTAAATCCTCTGTAAGGTCACATTGAGGCAAAGAGATGTCCTGGAAATCCTGTTTAGTCATGTGCTCTGTCTCACAACCTTCAGTGAAACATAAACTCTATCCCCGCTGTTGGTCCCAAAAGCAAAGCAGTATTGATCATGCAGGGGATGTCAGGGAAGTGAAAAAGCTGATATATGCATTGATAGCTCTACTTAATGCTTGCAGGCTTACAAGGATCAAAAGACATTACCCTTCATATGAGTTTTTCTGGATGGGAGGAGCAGCAGCAGAACAGCTTCATGTGCCCAGGCACAGCCTGCTGGAATATGGGCAGGAAACCAGTGGCCACAAGAACAATCTCGGGATCATTAAGCCCAAGGCACCATCTCAGGCTTCCTCTGATGGCTTGGAGTCTGTTTCTCAAGGAGAAACTGGAGTTAACCAGAGACTGGGCAGAGTAGACCAGTCCCAGCACAGAGTACTGAGCCAGACTTGCCACTGCCATGAGATCTGTACCCAGCAGCACCACACAATACACAACATACAGAATAAAGCTGGGCTTTGATAGTGCCCGTCACATGCTAGCCTTCCCAGGAACTCAGCTCTGTGCAGTTTCTGATGGTCAGTTGTTCATAAGCATGACCTCAGGCTTCATGCGTGTCTGGGAGAGAGCCTTATAAACAGTCTTTGCAGTGCTTCTGTCGGGGAGCCAAATGCTGAAGTCTTGCTCACCTCAGCTGGAGTTTCTGCTCACTTGTCTGTGCCCCTTCACCTTCATGGTCCTTGTTCAATTCCACAGTAACCTACTGAAGCTGAAGCTTATCTGCATCCCAGCTCCAGGGCATGTAAAATCCAAAGATGATCCAACAGTGTGAACTCAGACTTTCTGTTGAGCTGGGAACATCAGCCGTGGGGCTTCCCTTCTCAGCCAAGGATGTGTTTGATTTAATGCTGGCTTTGATCTGTAAACAGACAGGGATACTGGGCAGGAATTACTGCTTGCTCCAGCAATCAAAATACCACTCAACATGGGATTAATTTTTGATTACATAACTTAGTTTTAAATTATTTTGCTTTAATAAATTGGGGTGGGAGGAGGATATTCTCACAGAGTTGAGAGTCCAAATAAAACAATGTTGTTAGCAATGCAAAGTGATTTTCCTTGGAGCCTGGGGGAGCTGAGGCCATATTTTCAGACCTTAACTCAGATCCTTAGAACAAATCATTCTTTGAGTTCTTGATTCTTAAAAGTTTTCTGTGCAGTAAGGAAAGAGTAACCTTTTGCTTGCTGTGTTGGGAAATACTGTCCAAGACTTGACAATTAAAGCATTTTATGCCATCATGTGGAAACAAGATCTCCTATACCTCCTGTCTGCTCTCTCCTGGTGAGAGCACAAACTAGATTCCTCAATGACTTAGGAGTCTCATTCTCCATTTTTGGAGCCTCAGCCTCAATTCATGGCTCTCAAAATCCATGCCAGCTGCAATTTAACTCGCCATTTGTATGCTCTTTTCAGGTGTGAAGGTCTCTGGGCACCTTCTGTGCTGCCATTTCTCCTGCACGAATTCCCTTGTGTGTGATTCATGTATCAGCTGTGACAGTGCTGAGAAGCCTCCTGCTTCCCACACATCAACAGGGATCCTTTTGCTGAGACCAGACCTCTGAGGCACGTAGATGTACTACTTAGTGACATGGTTTAGTGGTGAACCTGGGAGTCCAGTTAGCAGCTGGACTCAATGATCCTAGGGATCTCTTCCAACCTTAATGACTGCATGTTTCTATGGTGAGGGACAGGGATTCCTGTACCTCCTGCATTGGTGAGGGGCTGCTGCTATGCTCTCTGCAGAGTAGAGAGCAGTCAGAAGGACACAGTGGAGAGGCATGGCAATCTTAGCTGGCAGACTCGCAGAGATTTCTTTGTGATTTAGACTTGTCGAGGCTTTGTCCCTTTGTTTTCACGGGAAGTTTCTGATTCCTGGTTGTTGCTTACTGCTGTTAAAAGGGAGGAAAAGTGACTCATGGAGTTTCCTATTGGCCTTAGGAGATATGCAGAGCAAATGCTTGCTAGGGACTCTGCCCAGACAGTCGAGCGCCTGGCAATGAGGGAGAAATCAGGCAAAGAGCTCTCAGATTCATTATCAGGGCTGCAAATTAATTGCCTAACCAGTAATGCACATAAACACATTTCTCTTGTGGGCAATAATTCTAGGAGGGATCAGTTCTGCTTTGCCAAGGGCCAGGATCAGACCGGGTGATACATATTTTATAGCTTTAGCCTCCATAATTTAGTGCACGGACAAAGGAGGGGAGGAAACAGGATGCATGTGGAATGAAGATGGATGTGCCCGTTTCCTCTCACTTGCCCCTTGGTCCACTCTCTGGAAATCACTGCAAATTCACTGGGAAGTTCATAGACTTACAGGTATTTTGCCAAAAGGCCCATGCTGACTGTGGTCCCTGCTACACCCAGGCTTCAGGGCACAGCAGCCTGTGTGTCTCAGGCAGACTCAGCTGCTCAGGCTTCTGTGGTGGGTGTCTGTGAGCAGGAGATGCAACTCTGTCTTCTCTCCTTAGTCAGAGAAGACCTTCCTAGAGGTGATACTGATGGTAGAGGTGCATTCTGCAGTACAGAAGGAGCATTTTCATTTTCCAAAGGGAAAACCTTGCTGAGAGGACATGCTTTGCTCCCATCAACATAATTTTACTGTTTCTTTAAACAAAAATACCTGATTTTGCCTTTAAACTCAAGAAATGAAGGAGGAAACCAATCCACCACGTGAGGGAAAAAAGCCCCTCATGTCATATATGAGGTTTCTGAAAAGCTGACAATAGGCTATGTGGACCTGTGTTAACTCCACAGGGAAGACCATGTATTTTGTGCCAACAAAACCAGGAAGCAGTATAAAGTGTGTAGCCTTGTTTGAGACAGAGAGAGGAGAGGAGAAGAGAGAATTTTAAGTTGCTTGTAGGCATTTGTCATTTCTAATGTCTCTTTTGAACTGTCTGGAGTTCCTCCTTGTGCAGGGGCATGTAAAGCAGATGAAATGCTGCTCCTGAGGTTTGATTTTAGTTTGCTCAAGAAGCTCTGACGTTGTGCATGAAAAAGTGGATCAGCATTAAGGCAGTGAGTGTAGACCTGAGCAGTTCTGCTCCTGTAGGAGATGGGGACATCAGCATATGAGTGTGGCATATTTTGAGCAGGTCAGGGGACCTCTGTTCCTACTCTGTTGCTGTTCCTGTGTCAGAGAAATTGCCCTTTTTTAAGGGAAATCACTCTTCTTTCTTTCATATACTTTGAGAGAAGCTCACCCTTCCAACCTACAACATGCCTGCAACATGTCATGGGATTTGTCCTCTGCTCTCATCTCCTTCCAGAGGTTTGGTCCAGTTAAAATAACTAGTTCTTATTACAGACTCAGTTGCTTATACTCTCCAGACATACAGCCCTTGCCTATGTGACTGTCATGAACACTCAGATCCAGCCCTACTTTCTGCTTGGGCTTCCCTCATGGAAGGTGAGGAGTCCTCATTGTGCTCAGGTGCCAAGATAAGAAATACCTCCCTATTAATAAACATGCTTCTAAAATTCCACTATCAGGATTCTCTCATATCCCTTGTTGCCCTGATGCCATGAGATGGCTTAGGCATATACAAAAATATACCCACAGGTACGTACATACATACATACCTACATACGACAACATTATGGGGAACAAAAGGTTTGAAATTTTGCTGACTTCTCTTAGTTTTGCTTCATGTAATTTAATTTGATGCCACAGAGAGAAGGGACATTTGATTTTGCTTTTTTAATCAAAGGAGAATACAAAGGAAGCATATTTTTAATAGAGATGAAATGTGTATATATTACTCTCCCATCAGTGCTTTGTAATCTGTACTGCTGAGAGTTGATAACAATCCTTTTCTGGTAAAGGTACTTCTATTACAAATGAACCTTAGGAAAAAAACCACAGAACTAAATTATCTGTAAAAAATAAATGGTAGTCAAACTAATTTCTTCCTTTTGTTTCCTCTGCAGACTATCTGAGAAGGACTTTTTGCATGAAGTCCTGCTTTCTTGAAGTCTTTGAGTTCCCTGGGACCAAAATTTTACATTCTGATTTTTGGGTTGTCTCTAGCTGAGCTAAGAAGTATGAAATAGGTATTGCTCTGAATGCAGCTTTTCCTGATGCAGCTGCAAAAGCCTTCATTCCAGCAGAAACTGGATTCTATCAAGTTTGTGAGCTGGACTTGGAGCCCACCTGGCCAACCTTTCCTCTCATTCTGTGTTGACCATAAAAACCTCATGATTTGCAACTGTTGATAACACAGCAAAGAGCAGAGATCTAATTCGATACCTATGTTCATTTTCAAATGACTTTCCCAGATGCATTCTGTCAGTTTACCCTGTTGGGACAGGATAGAGACCCTCACCAGATGTTTTCCCCATGTGGTACATACTGAGGTGCTGGTGGGTGCTCGTGGGTTTGATCTTGGGGAATTTTTCAGTGCAGTGAGTGCCACATTTTATCTCCTTGAACTTCCCAGATGAAGGTGAGCCACCACCACCTGTGTTGACATGCCCTGGTTTGCCCATGGCAGGAATGCACTGGGCCAAAGATCTAGTGTCATCATGGGAAGAGGGAGAGAAGTTGTCTGTTATGTTTGCAGGATAAATCCCTCAGCTGGAGTTCACAGGAGAACAAAAGTACTCAAGAAATATTTCTGAGGTCTGGTTGTGCTTTGCTGCACTTCATTTGTGAGGTTTTGGTACAACAGGGCCTTCCCTTTCTTCTTCACAAGAGAGTGCTAAGCCAGATCCAAGTCCTGCTGTGGGGATTGCTCCAGCAAAAGGTATAAGCACGGGCTTGGCCCCAACATGGACTGGCTAATACTCTTGTGTTCAGCCTGAGCTTCTCACTGCTGTCTCTCCCGCACTCTCAGTAAGCTGGATCCTCTTCAGAACATGGCGGGGGTCTGGTCCATCCCTCCAGAGACCATTGCAGCTGGCACAAGTAACCCAAATTGCTGAGCAGCTCCTGGGTGCACAGAGCCTAACAGGGACACACTAGGTGCTGTAATAATGACCCAGAGGGTGAGGATCTTTAACAGCTTCTGCCAGGAGCATCAAAAGCTATACTTGTCCTGAAAAACTGTCCGCACTCTCCAAGTACATACCTAGAGCTGAGGGTGGGAGAAATCATTGGAAAGAGTCTTTGGCCTCCTTCAAAATGGAGCATCTGATTAGCAAAAGGTATTCATAAAGCTGAACTTACATTAAGGAAAAAACTAAAAACCAAACTGCCAGGCCTCCCACCACAACTCCATGTCCCATCACTCCCTATTTTGGAAGCCCATATGACGGTCACTGGTCACCCAGAGTGTAGTGCCCATGGAGAACTGATCTGAGTTACTGGCAAGCCTGCCAGTGATCATAGCTGGCCCTATGTTGTTGGTTAGTGGAGGCAGTGGGCTGCCCCAGGGCTGTGGTGGGCACAAGAGTCTTTGAGCAGGCTCCTGGGGCTCTTGGATGTTATGGAAATGCAGCTCCTGGAAAAGGAGTCAGAAACTAGACATAGCTCCTCCTCTCCTCTGGATTCCAAGGTGAACATGGTACCCAGGTAAACTCTCTTGAATATCCTGGTTCAATTGAAGAGCAGACAAATACATTCAAATGAGCAAAATGTGGGCCTTTTTCTCCCCTTACAATTTGGTGAGCAGTCAACTGAGTTTTCCCCACTGCCAGGTCTGTCTGTGAGTTTCTACAACATGTGCCAAGGTCTTAAGCCACCATTAAGCATGATGGCACAGCCCTTGTCTTAGGGGAGATGGGGATTCTAATAGGATTTTGGACATATGTCTGAAAGGCAGCCTTGGGGAATAATTGTTGCATGCTGCATGCTACTTCTGGAAACCTTCTCTCCTCAGCAGTCATGTTCCATGATCCTCCTTGATTTAGTGATTCAAAACTCTCACGCCCTTCTTTATTCAGACTTGTGCATAGTGTTTTATTTCCATTTCTGGTTTCCGTCTATTTTATGACGCTGGGTAAAGCTGTTCAATGTCTTTCTTTTGTTTCCTCTCCATTCGGTGTCCATCATGTCCTGTCTGGCACTGTTTTGAATGAAAAAAAATCACACTTCATTTTAACTGTAAACATGTGGGGTTTGCATCAGACAATGAGAGCTGTTTTTGAATAAAGATGATCCTTTCATTATGCAGTTGTACAACAGAAGGAGGTTCTGCTGTCAGGGAATCACACAGTAGTGTAGTTTGGAAGGGACTGTGGGAGGTTGTCTGGCCCAGCTCCCTGCCCAGATCTGGACATTGGATGACCATGAGACTTTGCCAGTGGTAATAAATGTTCTGCTTTGTTTCTGGTTAGACTTTTCCAAGCTTCACTCTCTTATACTTTATGCATGTAGAAACAGATATTTTTGAGAGTGGTAGAAGAATGGTAGTGCAAGTTATAGTGTATAAGTTAATATAAACAGTTAGCAGTTAATAAGAGTTGACCTGTTTTTAATATGGCATATACAGAATTTGTTCGCTTTTCACTGCTTGATCTGCTATACAGAATTCATCCTTGACCTCTGAGGGTTGAGTTCTCCTGTTTTCTGTTCTTTGCCAGGTGCCAGGTGACTGATGCATTGAAACTACATCATCGAGAATGGCAGAAGACAAGACGTGCCCAAAATGCAAATTTCTTCTCCCAATGGCAGAGCATTACCAGAAAGAGCTCAAAGCTTAGTACTGCATAATTATACCCATATGGGAAATAGCAGTGCTTTATCAGGCATGAAAAAGCCCCAGAGGATGTTGTATTGCTCGGTTTCCTCCCCACTATTCCAATTCCTTAACAGCAGAATTTGCAGACTTTCAGTACTTGAAAGGAAACTGTAAGAAAGATGGGGATTAAATTTTTAGCAGGGCCTGTTGTGATAGGACAAAGGGTAATGGCTTTAAACTGAAGGAGAAATGATTCAAATTAGTTTTGAGAACAAATTGTTTTACAGTGAAGGTGGTGAAACACTGGAACAGGTTGCCCAGAGAAGTTGTGGACGGGGGCATCGCTTGAGGTGTTTAAGATAAGGTTGGATGGAGCAACCTGATCTTTTTGAAGATGTCCCTGCCCACAGAAACGGATGTTGAACTAGATGATCTTTAGAGGGTCCCTTTTGATCCAAACTATTCTATGATGCTATGAATTTACAGGTGATAAAACCAGCAATGAATAGGCCTAATGAATCTGTGGTCCCTTTTGTCATCACAGGACATTAGTGCCTCTGGACCCAACTCTCAGTAGGCACAAATCAGGAATTTTTGAGCTGAATACTCTGTGTCTGAAGGTAGGAGACATCTTGGTGCTGGTTATCTTCACATGAAGGCTTAGAAAATGGCAGCTTGATTTCCGTCCAGTTTTCAGCAAATCAGAGCTACTGAAATCAGTTAAGATTCTTGCCTCATCTGAATGCAATTCACACCTCTAATATTAACTTTAGCAGCATTTCACTGGAATGGTGCCTGGTGCAAGAGCATGATTCAGCTTAATGAAGGTACACAGCTGTACTACAAAGGCTGGGGGGAAGAATAATTCATTTTCTAATGAAATTCCCAAACTATAGAAATCAATAAATTCTCAGGGAAGAAAAAAAAGCTGATTTGAGACCAAGCTTCTCTAAGACACTAGCTTGTCCTTATGTTGGCTTGTCCTAGCTTGTCACTAGTGTTTTAAGCATGCTCTTTTTAAATCATAAACACTTAGACTAAGACCATAATATTTTAAGTAGGTGTGTAGCAAAGAGTTGTAACATTGAAGACAGATCATTCTCCGAACAAATAAGATAGTATTTATAAGTTTGTGGTCATAAATATGCATACATTTTGAGAATAAATTCTTGTATTTGGAGTATTACTTCATCATGAGTAAATTGGAAAACTTTGCTCAGCTTCACAGAGCTGTAATACTTTTACATAAACAACCCATTCATTTCAGACAGCTACTTAAACTTCTGCTTAAATCCTGTTTGCTTCAAGCTTTTTGTTCCATTAGCGTTCTTTCAAGTTAAGCATAAGCTTAACAGCTTTACTAGATCAATGCCCAGGACAGCAGGTGAGACTTGCAGTTAACAATGAGACCCCAAGAAAAGACAAATTCTTTGGTCTTCTTGTTACCCCTAAACCTGTTTTGCTTAGCTACAGGTGTGCACTTCTTTAACAGACCATTTAATGAGTTGTTTATAGCCTTGAGAGTCTTCATTGCCTTCTCTATCACTCCCTGCCTATTTGCACTGCCTCCCATATCCCCATTCTCAAGGCCTCTGATATCATACCACCATTGCTTTCTCCATACAATGTATCATTATCCTGCAGTCATAAATATTTCATTTAATTTTTAATATTTAATAAGTATTGTCTATTAAAAAAATAAGTTTTTACCACATTATTATAAAAAAGAAAATAAAGCAGGCAATAATGACCATGAAAAACTGCTGTTAATGCTGAGCAAGCTAAAGCAAAACTTTAGGCAAGCCAAGACACGTTTGAACAAAGCCTGGCAAGTCCTGAGGCAAGTCCTAAGAATGAAACCTGTGGTCTCTTATAGCAATGGGAATCATGAATTTAGTGGGATACAAGGCAACAGTGAAACAGAAGCATTAAATAGGCTTGGTGCCCAAAATGAATACCGGGAAACAGCACTAACAACCTATTGTTAGCCTGGTAATTCCTATTTCAGGAGACCCTATTTTAGGATGTAAAGCACTACATTCAATATTTGCTTAAAAACAGACAAAGTAGTTGCTCTGGATTATACTTGTGTAAGAAGTTCATTATCTCCTGAAAGAAATCCAATTCCCTGAACACTATGTACATTAAATAAGAGTTTTAGCTCTTGACCTTGATTATTCTTTCCTTCCAAGTCTGTTCCAAGATCTTAAGTAAAGAGGCCTAAACAGTGAGATGCTCGGCAGCAAGATCTTTTATCCCTGCTTTCAAAATATAATATTTTCATTTGGCCAATATTTTTATTTCAGAATATATATACAGAATATACAGAAAATAGGTTTCAGGTCATATAACTTTGGAGGTCTGTAGTGTGGAGATCTGCAGTGTGGAAGTCTGATGAAGGTATTGTGGCTCCCTTTACAGAATGACTTCTGGAGGCCATCCCATCCAACACCCCTGCTCGTGCAGGGTTACCTGAAGCCAGTTGTCCAGGTCCATGTCTAGATGGTTTTTGAATATCTTTGAGGATGGAGACCACAATCACTTTAGGCAGCCTATGCCAGTGCTCGGTCACCCTCACATGAACAAAGTGTTTCCTGATGTTCAGGCAGTGTTCCAGTTTGTTCCCCATAATACAGCACTACTGTACAGGCATTTTAGAGAGGTTGCCTAGAACCCTGAGTTTCTGGAGAGGGTTTAGAGGATTTCCCCATGACGGTGCCTTGCAGGCACTTCCATGCTTACACACTGGAGGCGGTCCCACTTAAGCCTCATTTTGATGGTTTTGTGATCCCTTCCATCACATCACCCCACATGTCCTTAGCTCAGGGATTCTCTCCATCTCTTCTACACAAGACTGCTAGTTACTCTTTCCCTTGCCCCTTATTCTTAATTTAAAACCCACCTTATGAGTTCAGCCATCACATTGGAGAAAATAACTTTTCTTTGCTTAGTAAGCATCTTCCAAGCAGATGATACTCTGCAGACAGTGTCCTGTGGTTATTGAATCCAAAACCCTGACAGAAGTACCAGATCCACACCCAGTTACTGACTTGTCCTATTAGGACCCTTCTGATCACATCTTTTCTTCTCACCAGCAGCACTGAGGAGATCACCATGTGGGTTCCCATGCCCTTGACTACTGCCCCCAGAGCTCTGTAGTCACTTTCG
Source organism: Neodrepanis coruscans (assembly GCA_013400695.1). NCBI lineage: Eukaryota > Metazoa > Chordata > Aves > Passeriformes > Philepittidae > Neodrepanis > Neodrepanis coruscans. The sequence continues at coordinate 810 of VYZS01041049.1, read as the reverse complement.
ATATTGTCCAGGTTTTCCCTGGCAGTATATATTTCCTGTGCTCAGGTAGAATAACAATATGGGACTGTTATGGTTTCAAAACCCAGAATGGGAGGTGAGGTGTTGAATCTTTTGTTTTGCTTTCCCTTTTAAATGTTTTCTGGTTTTTTGGGTTTTTTTTCTTTCCTTGTTTTGCTACGCGGAGTTCTGTATGTTTGTTTGTGTGTGTGTGTGTGTGTGTGTGTGTGTGTGTGTGTGTGTAGGTGGGCATGTGTGGGCGTCTGTGGGCGTGGACATTGACTCAGCCCTGCCCCAGAGCTGTTCAGGAGCGAAGGGCCCCTGCCCCCCTCCCGCGCTTCCCCCGGAGGCACGGGCCCAGAGCTAGAGGGATGAGGAAAACTGGTGCCATTGGGTTTGAGATGGGAGCCTGCAGGACTTCAGGCGTGGAGTGGTCCCCGCCTCCCCCCTTCCCCATCAGGGACGCACGTGGAGGATATGGACGTGGACATCTTGGTGACGTGATCATCAGAGGAGGAGTGGAACAGCTTTTGATTGGAGGGCGGTGGCAGGGGAGGGTGTAGTCGGCGTGGTGTTTGAAAGGGTAGAGGAGGGGTTTTTTTTTGGTTTTTTCCTTCGGTCCGAGACAGCCGGTGGGAATGATGGAGACGGCAAGCTGGGAAGACGGGACTGCTATTGACACTTTGGTTTTATTTTAACATTCCTTTTTCCGGGAGAAGGAGGGGCGGCAAGAATTTCTGAAGATGTTTTTCTGTTACTTGTCCAAGTTTTTTTTTGCTGGCTTGTTTTCTTCCCTTCCCCCCACCCCCCGCC
>VYZS01041048.1:0-12412 GCA_013400695.1 Neodrepanis coruscans | reverse complement strand
GGGAAAAAGCAAAATTGGGTCAAAAGTGAATGCTGTGCCTTCAACAGACCAAAATCCAACCCATAAAGCATATTCTCTGAGTATAATATAAAATCACTGATACAAGAGCTCCTCCTGGTCCTAAAGAGGAGCTGAAGAGGAGGTTGTGGGCATCTTTGGAGGCAGGTGGAGCTGGTGCTGGTCGCACTGGGGGTGCAGATGGTCTCGCTGGGCACTTGGCCGGTGGGTCTGTCTCGGCCGGGCCGATTAGCGCCGGGCAAAAGCTCTGCAGGGGTAGAGCTGGCAGCCCACGGTGGAGTGGGCATCTCAGGCACTCTTGGCACGGGGCTCAGAGCAGCTCTTGGCTGTGATCCCTGCTCGTGTCGAGCAGCATTTCGCCTTTTCCAGCCTCCAGTGAGCGGAAAGAGATGTGCGGCAGACACTGAACTGGGAAAAACGGAGAACGTGATCTGAGCACGTCGGTTCTGTGGGCTAGGAGGATTTTCTTACTGTAGTTCTCCCTCCCTCCTTGGTGTAAGAGCTGTTGTTGGTTTGCCTGGTCAAGGGACAGTGAACATCCCCTCGTTATTATCACTGAATGACTCTCCTTCTCATTCCAGTGAACATGATCTGGGGGAGGACATCTATGACTGCGTCCCCTGCGAAGATGAAGGCGATGATATCTATGAAGATATCATCAGAGTGGAAGTTCAGCAGCCCATGGTAACAATTCTTCTGCATTTTTAAAGCTACACCTGGGTGGGAGGGGATTTAATTAAAAGAATAACTATCTGCCAGTGGCAGGTGATGCCGCAGGGAACTGAATCACTCTGCGTTGCTCCTCGAAATTGAGCTGCCTCGTGAGTGGTAAAAATAACCAAAGCTGGGATGGCACTGGCCCAGAGGGTGTTCTCTGAGGAGTTTCCCAGCCCATCCTGTCGTCTGAAGGAGTTCGGGGAGGAGGAAGGGAAAGGGAGACCTAAAAAGCCCTAGAAGATAAGCTAAAAATAGCAATTTGCTGCTGAGCCAAGGCAGCGTGTGTCACTCCAGCTCTTTTGGGGAGGGGGAGTGTGGGAGCTCTCCCTGCTCCATCAACCAGATGTGCCGTGTCTGCCACTGGTATTTTTAGATCGGAGCGAGCGCTGACAGATCTGTGTGGGGGGGATCCAGTGCTTGTTTGTGCCTGCTGCCACTCCTACCTGGGTGTCTCTGTGCAGGGAGATATTTACAGTGAGCTTCTGGAGCAGCAGGGACCCTCATGGCTTTATGGACAAGCAGCTGTCCCCATTTGCCACCTCTAAAAACCTCTTCATGATGTGGAAACCTGAGTGTGAGGCATGTACAGTCCAAAAGGGACTTGCATTAACTCCAAGGTATTTGTACTCTGGTGCAAATATCCTGTTCCAAGACGAGCCAGGAAGGTGCTGGTGGCCTTTGCATCTCCCCAAAGGTCCTTTCAGCCACCCTCACTACCTGTGTCCTGAGCACTGCCCTGGCTTCTGCAGAGATGGAAGGGACCTTCTCCAGAGTGTGACCTCCCAAATTTTCTCCCACCCTTTGATATCTGCCACCCCCAGGCTTTGTTCAGGCTCTAATTACTCTCTTCTAGTGCAATCAGTACGTACCTCCCTGTAACAAAGCAGGATCAATGGACAAGTTTGCTCATCAATTAAATCCCTGGAGCAGGACATGTGGCTGAGTCAGACGAGGGGCTGGAGCCTGGGAATGCAGGGCTGCATCCATGGAACCTGACAAAACAGTTGTAGCAGTAGCAATGTCTTTGCTCTGATTCCTCCAGTTCCTGGTTTGGCTGTGAGTGGTACAAAGAACATGAGTGGTACAGATGCCATGGTTGAGGCATTTCATCCCTTCACACCTTGTCTGCAGCTGGAGGAGCTCCCTGCACACTAAAACCCTGCCTGGATCAAAGAGTTGGGCACAAAATATTCTCACTGATCCTGCCAAACTGCTTGGAGCTGTTACGGACACTGGTGGCAATACTGAAGTCAGCACAGCTCATTGGCCACTGTTGTTTTTAGGGTGTTGTCATCAATTGCAGAAGCCATTTGGCTCAAGAACTGCCCCTTAGGAAGGTTCTGGTAGGAATTTTTTGCATAAATGGCAAAAATGGGCAAAAACTCCCACTGTGTAGGTGTCTAGCAGCTGAGTAGTACAGGATTAGGGTCAGTGGAATTGGCATTTTTTATACTGTCCACTCCAAAATGTTTTATGTTTTCTGCTGAGCAGTCGTGGGGTCAAGGCTCTGACTCACTTTTCCTCCCTTTCCCTGAGCAATAGAGTCTGTTTTTAATATGAGCACCCACATATCCACCAAAATATTGATTTTTTTTGTAAGATCTGTTGCAATAGAAAGTGTGTGATGCTAATGGCTTCTTGTATTTCTGCATGCTTCAGATTAGATATATGCAGGTAAGATGCATTGATTAAAATACTGGGTTTCATTCAGCTGATAGGTCAGAGCTGTGAGTTCTAAGGGGGTGGACAAAGGGTGTCTGGTCCTGTGCATGATCCATAAAACCCCATCACTGACTCACCTCCCAAATTCAAAGCCTGCCTTGCCAAGTGCAGCAGCTCCCAACATGTGTTTTCAGCTTTACAGATATCAGAGCAAGAGAAGTGACTCCAGGAGTTGAGGCTTTATGAAGAGCACATTTTATCAGATTTGACCTAAAATCATGAGAATTGGCAACCCTGGCTGAGGATTTGTATAAGTCTAAGATATTATTTATGACCCATTTAGGCTCTGTTGTGAGTTTTATCTTAAGCAAAAAAAAAAAAAAAGGAAATTCAGCCTTTATCTCTCATTATTCTTCTTTAGCTGATAGTCTTTGATGATGTGGTTATGCAAAAAATTTAATGCTTGCCATGTTGAAACATATTGAATAGTGCAGCCAGGGTTCCTTCTTGCATTGTTGGGATAAAAAAATTAGTTCCCTTTAACATAAAGTAGTGGTATTCTCCTGACTTCCCAAACTTGTGCTTGTTTGCTGTCACTGAAGCCTGAACTGGATCAGCAGGTTGCTGGGCCACCCTCAGGATTATCTGGCCATGAGTTATTTTTCCCTTTTCTAGAAAATGGGAATGACAGAAGATGACAAAAGAAATTGCTGTTTACTAGAAATCCAAGAAACTGAGGCCAAATACTACAAGACACTTGAAGATATTGAAAAGGTAAGAACTGAGCCATCTTTTTTCTGTACCATCGCCTTCCCCATCACCCTTTGACCTCACATTAATCGTGCTGTGTTAGTTCTTGCTCCAAGAGCTGGCAGATGTGGGGAGGCTGGATCAATGCACTCACATGTGAAATTGGAGAGAAGGGAGATCCAGAAAACCCAGGCTGACAAGCAAATGTACAGCCTGTAACTGTAGAAGCAAAACAGCATCTTTTTTTTGATTGCTGCAGATTGGAAATAGAATGAAAACCCTCCTGCAGTGTTCCCTGTACCCCGGGGTAAGAATATTTTGCTCCTCACTCAGCCAGGCTCACAGATAAGAGCCATGTTTGCAGATATCTTATCACTCTGATTGCTACGGAATAATTTCTTTATTCCGGGTGCTTTTCGGAAGGGCTGAAGATGTGCTGACTTGTCATTGAAACTAATTGGATTAAAAGTAACATTTTGCCACTTAAATTCACGGGTTTTAATTGGTTTTGATAAATTATTGTTGTGCCTTTCTTTTAAATAAAAACAAAAATGAACACCTCAGCAAGACGGCGGAGTCGTGGATGCAGCTGGAACCTGGAGGTGGTTTCTGTTCCAAGGAAAGCAGCAGGAATGAAGAACAATAGTGAAAATCAAGCTGCCATTTCTAATCATCCTAATGCTTTTGTTTCCTCCCATTTTGCAATTATTTCCCCTCTGTCTTCTGGAAGTTCCTACAAAGCAGCTGTGGCACAATGGAATAATATTTCCCATTTCCCAGGGAAATGTCCCAACATACATGTCATTTACATGAACAACTGAACAACCCTTGTTCCTTGGAAACAGCCACAGCCCTTTGGTTCAGTTTAAAGGAGGAGTTAAATTACTGCATTAATATCAATTTTAAAAGCTTGTAGAGGCTTAGCAAGTCCTGGTGGTGTTATGGGTAAAGGGTCCTGTCTTTGGTGTGTTGCATCAGGGATTTTTTTGTGGTTACAAGTCATGTAGATGATTCTATTAATATGTATTTGTTCAGAAAGGCATTTCCAGTGTAATCACATCATCCGTGTGTTTTCAAGGGCAAAATTCTAGTGAGATAAAGAGCTGGAAAGATGCTTCAGTACAGCCAAGGACTGCAGCGAGGTGAAGCAGCTGAGTCTATTTAGCTCCCAAACCATGGGTTTAGCAGGGGAGGGGTCCTGTACCTTCCCACACCTGGAAGTGCCAAGGGAGCCAAGGGGAGCTCAGGGGATGCTGCAGCCATGGGAGTTCCTGACTCCCACTTTGATCCCTGGCACAGGGATTGTTCTCTGCCTTTGCAAGTGCTTAAACTCATTTCAACCTGTCTTTTTCCTGCTCAGGTAAATTCAACTGGTGAAGCAGAAATAAACATCTCCCCGCCTTGTTCTGTTCTCTCCAGTATTTCAATCCCTTTTCCATTTCCCTCTTGCAGAACTATATGAACCCCCTGAGGCTGGTACTGACTCCCCAAGACATGGAAGCTATTTTTATCAATTTGGAGGTAACAGCATGGACTTTGTGGCTTAAATCCTTGTTCTTTTCATGGCATCTGAGCCCTCTCCCTGCTTAAGAGAAGTTTTCCTGATTCCCTGTTAGATTTGTGCATTCACCTGTGGAGGTTCAGCCCTTCATGTGCTGCGGAGCTTGAATGGGTTTAGGAAATATTCTTTGACACTCAGTTTTAGAGTTGGGTATTATATGAACTCTAGGTAAGAAAACAGTTCTATCCAGTGGATGTTCCAGGGCTGGGGTGGGGGGGTTTAGCTGGTTTAGATAGTTTGGGCACACTGTGCTGAAGGGATTTATTTTTACACTGGCTTGCACAGGGTCTGAGTTAGAACGTGGCATCTCCTCTGCACCTTCAATCCCATCTCTTCCTCCTCCCCCATCCTGGAACATTTATCACTCTGTAACCTCTGGTAGAATTACACCCCTGTACTCCAAACCATTCAGTGCTGCATCCCACTAGAATGACTTTCTTTAAAAATAACAAAAGAGAGGAGGAGGGAAAAAAGAGAGAGAGAGAAAATGACTGCCTGATGAAGTAGTGAATGTGCATTTCTTTAGGCTCTGTTTGCCCACTTGCTTTGAATGTGTTTAAAGTATTGACTGTTTCTTCATTTTAGGACCTAATTAAAGTGCACTTCAGTTTCCTGAGAGCCATCGATGTCTCTATGATGTCTGGAGGAAGCAGCCTGGCAAAAGTGTTTCTGGAATTCAAAGAGAGGTAAAGGAAACCTGGGCTTCAGGCAGCTCCAGTTTTAACAGATTTGGGCTAATATTTGCAGGGCTCATCTCTGAGCTTTAAACAAAGGTCTCTGTTGCTCTCTGTCTTCTCAACTCTCTTCTACTACCTGAAAGATGATTGTAGCCAGGTGGGATTTTCGCCCAAGTAACACCTCAGGTGACAACACTTAAGCAGCCAGATCCCACCACAACCATGTCAAGTCACTCAGGACAGAGGCTGAGAATCTCTTCAGTGACCAGCCAGCCTCAGTTGTGTGGCTGCTGTGGATCTTTGTTCCTGCAAGCCAGGCTGCACCTGGCTTTTGCTGGACTCAGCATCCTACAGAAGACTGAATATATAATGTGTTTGCAGGGTCATACCAGAGGGGATAAAGATGGGAATGCTGTGACTGTGATGAGCTGGAATGGAGTAAAACCTCACTGGCCTTCCAGGGTTTAGTGTGGTCTCCTGCAAGCAGCAGTGGGGCTTTGAGGATCTGTGAGGTGGTGGGATGACTCCTGTGCAGGAGAGACTTGGCTCTGGTTACATCAAAGTGACTCCTCACACTAAAGAATCACATATTTGGCACTGCTCTTGTCCCTCACCTCTCTCATGATGAATAAATGCAAAAGTTGGTTTTGCAAACAGAATAGATTCTGTGTTTTGGCAGCTGCAAGCAGGAGCACCTCAGAACACAAAGATAAGGTTAATAAAAACCTTTAATATCCTTACTACTAATCAAAGGGTGATTCATTGTGGAATCGTGCCAGGGTGTTATTTCACTGTGATTAAACCAGTGTCTAGACACAGAAATGCCATTCAGAAGTCAATAACTCCAGAAATACCATCTGCATTAATAACACACTGGAGGGTCAGATATTCCATCATTCATGGGGCCTGTTTTTACAAAGGACATTTTTTGTGGATTAAATGAAAAAAAAAAAAGTTTCCAAAGAAGAATGCAAATAACTTAAAAATACTTATAAAACTCAGGTGATTTTGGTCCACTGATTCCTGGCTCAGCTCCATCCATGCTGGTGCCATCCCTGGGACGGAGTGAGGTGGTTTTAGTGGATCTGAAGTTGTGTTCAGTCCGTGGGAATCTTGGGGACCTCAGTGCTGTGGGAAACTGATGCTCAAGGGGAGGTTTGACTTGGAGAAGACCCCAAACCCAGACTGGAGGGGATGAAGAGTTTGGAGCAACCTGGTCTAAATAGGCAGAGTCTTTTCCTACATCAGGAAAGACAACAGTATCACATTTTACAGCAAGGAAAGGTAGGTGCAGGAGGAGAAGAAAGTAAGTTCACTGGAGAGACAGTGTTGCCCCATCAAGAAGGGGACATGGGCCTTCAGAGTCTCTGTTTGATCCTTACATGAATGACCTTCCACCATCAAATATATCCATGACAAATAACTCTCACTTCCCTGTGCATCCTTGGAGACATTCTGGAAAAATGATGTATTGCTCCTCTGCTTCTCAGGTTTTGATTTTTTTTAGGAAATAGTTTGTAAATCACTTTCTGTGAAAGCCAGAGGTTTGAATTTATGCTTCTGAAGCCTCTTTGAAACTCTCCCAGTGCTGGCAAGGTAGATATTATTGTGCATGTTGAGAAGTTGTCAAGGGGAAAAGGCAGAAGAATAATCTATATTGGCTGCGGCTTCGCCAGGGAGTGTGGCTTCATAAATCTCTCTATTCAGTTCCCTGCTGGGGTCTGAGAGTCCCATGTTTATGGAGCAACTCTGGGTCAGGTGCTCCTGGGTTTTCTCCATCGAGAGATGAGGCCCTGAAATAATGGATGAGCTGCAGTGCATGATGGAATACGTGTCTTATCAGAAGCAGAACAGTTAACAGCCAGGAAGGGGGAGAAAACCCAAACCTGTCATGCAGGATTAATGAGTGAAGTGAGGAAAAAGGGGGAATCCATGGCAAAACTGCTCTGTTTTGTCAGGTATTTAAATTTATAGCCCGTGGTGTCCATACAGGCCTTCATTGTGTTTCCAAAGACTATGACAATCTTCTTTTCCCAATTACCCAGTCTCTTGATCTCTAGGTCTCTGTGGTGCATCCTGCAAGAAGCAAAGAGCTTTCTAAAATGTGTCATAGAATCATCGTAGAATCACAGAATGGTTTGGGTTGGAAGGGACCTTAAAGCTCATTCAATTCCAACCCCATTCCATGGGCAGGAACACCTTCCACTAGATCAGGTTTACAGGAGTGGAGGGATGAGCCATCATAGCTCCAAAAATGGGCCTGTGGCCCCTTCTACTGATCATGAGCTGAATCCCATGGGTTCCAACTCTGGAAACTTTTAAATGTTGGAAATTTAAATGTTAAAAAGCCACACATTAAAAGATTGTTAATAATTTGCAGAGCAGTTACATGAGGGAATAGATGTTTGCCTTGTCCTTTCAGTGTATACATGCATATATATCTTTTATAACAGATCACAAGTGCCAGCAAGTGTTTCTGATTAAATCTGTGATTTCCCCCTCTCCAGGTTGCTGATTTATGGCAAGTACTGCAGCCACATGGAGTATGCCCAGAACACACTGAACCACCTCCTGGCCAACCGGGAGGATGTGCGGCAGAAGGTGGAGGTGAGCAGGCAGGGGCACCCTGAGCAGGCTGCCCACCCCCTGGGTTTCNCCAGTGGCTGCAGCATCCAGTTGTTCCTGTGCTTTTCCTCCCTCATGGCATCTCCAGAGGGGCACACAGAGGGTCTCAGGCAGCTGAGTCACGTCATTTAAATGGGTCTGGGTGAAGGTAATGGTGGCAAAACTTCCTGTGACCACATTAGCTCATCTTAATGACTTAATGCTCATCAGCGACGCCAGAGCCACTGGCTGCGTGCTCCCTGCCAGCCACTCACAAATAAAACACATTAGTTCAGCCCAGCGAGGAGGTGGGTGAAGCTAATGTGTTTCATTTGACGTCTCTCCAGGTCTGGGAGCGTTCGTGTGCTTCCCCTAATGAGCATCTCATTAAGCTGGAGTAGCTCAGTTGCATGAGAATGTCTGTATTTTAGGGTCCAGCCCCTGCGTTTAATTCCTTGATAACTTCAGTGGTGGGAGCCCTGGCACTGGCTGGGTGCCTGCAGAGACCATGAGCCAGTGGGAAACAGAACAGAGTTTACAGAAGCCAAACAGTCACAAAACATTAGAGCCTTTTTTTGGGGTGGGAAGCTGTTGTTTTCCTCCAGGTCCCTCACTCCTGGTTTACTGATCTCTTTACTAGGAATGCACACTGAAGGTCCAGGATGGGAAATTTAAATTGCAAGATCTACTGGTGGTTCCAATGCAAAGAGTTTTGAAGTATCATCTCCTTTTGAAAGTAAGTTCTTCAGCACTGGCACTTCTCTCCAGCTGCCACCCTCGCTGTAGCATCTTTCAACTCTTTGAGTGTAGAGTGAATCGTTGCCAAACGCAGAGTGAGGTTTGAGTTTTTTTTTCCCCTTCAAATAAAATAATTACTAGAGCTACTTAACATGACATAATAATATTTGTGCCGTCTCTTAAAGTACGATGACCTAGGGTAATTCTGCACTTGTTAGCCACAAGAGGCAGTTAATGAATATAAAATAAGCTTGCATATAATCTGATTATGTGTGAAATTCCTCCCCTCAACTCTGTGTAACAGATCTCTTAAGCACCAGCCGCTTGGCATGTTCCCTGTCCTACGGCCGGAGCTGCCTGCGCAGGCATTCCTGTCGCCTCCTTGCCACCCCTGCCATCACCCTGACAACCCTTCCACCACACAGGCAGGTGTATGGGCAGCTTTTGTAGCATATATCCAAACGCTTTTTATTTGTTTGTACTTTTTCAGGAGCTGCTCAGCCACTCCTCAGACCGACCAGAGAAGCAACAGTTGAAGGAGGCTCTGGAGGCAATGCAGGTACAGGAGGATGAGAGCGAGAGCGGAGCTGTGCTGGGCTTGGGGTGCAGCAGAGCCTGGGATCCCTGTGCTCTGTGAAGCAAAAACTTAGATGGAGAAATCATTTCAGAGCCTGGAGGAAGGCAGTGCCTCCTCCTTTTGGACACACACGTGCGTATTGATTGCCATTTGATGCGACGACTTCGCAGCAGATCTGGAGTCACGGCTGCTGTCTGCCTCTCAAAGCAGCTGGGGAAGCTGGTGTTTGTTGACAAGTTATGACTTTTCACTGATTGCTATTGTGTGTGAAGAGGCTGTGCCAGATCCGGCTCTTGTTTTTGCTGGGAGGAATCTGGAGGAACTCCAGACATATCATCAAGTTGGGGAGTACTGCAGAAATGGGAGCCTGTGTGTGCAGGGCGTTCTCTGTGTGCTTTTATCCAGGTGCTGGGTGGGAATCCTTTCATACAAGTATTTTTTTTCCTGTTAAGGGGAAAATTCTCTTTCCACAAAGGAAGACTTCTGGTGTCAACACTTTGCTTTGTTTAAAGGGTTTTTTTGAGTTTTCAGCTCAAACCTCCAAAATCTCAAGAAAACCATCAGCAACAAAAAATAAAATCTTAGGGCCATAGAATCATCCAAATGTTTTCTGACTTAGATACTGACTGTGTCTCCCTCACATACTCATACCACAGGACCATTGTTAGCAGAACCTGACTTGAGGATGCTTATTAACTCCATGTTTTCTCTCTGGAGAGCATCTCAGGATTCATCCCTGGGTTTGCTTCCAAATGTTCGCGGTCACTTTGTTTTCTACCTCTGATCCACAGCTTTTGTAACATCACTGCATTTCCTGGCACTTACATAAGTTGGGTGACCTTTCAGGCCATTATCCCTGCAAGCCCAGGAATCCAGAGTGGATATATGGGTCACTTTAGAGTTAAGGTTGTTTGAAGGACATTGCATTCACAGCCTGTTGCTGCGCTGTGGCCTCAAATGAACGCTAAACCTGGTGACAGCAGTTAAACCCTGCTTATGGCCTCATCATCCAGCACTGCCAACACCACTGCTAATAAATAAATGTATATATACTCTGGCTGTGCTGCAGACTCAGCACTTTCTGCAGGAAGCCACTGATAGCCATCAGGGAGGTTTCTCTCTTCTTCTCCCCAACGCCAGGAGAGTGCGGGTGCAGTTCCGACCGCGCTGGGCTCGGCAGGAGCATCGGAAGCCAGTCAGTTTGGTTTTAATTGATCTGTAAACCAAGGCTTAACTTCCAAGTGATGTTTTTCATCACAAGTCCAGCCTTTCTGTCTGCTGTGCTGGCAGGCAGCAGACATCGCTGCTGTCTGGGGTGAGAGCCGTGCAGGGGGTGAATAGTTTCCCAAAGGGATTCACTTCCCTTTTGTTTTGCATTAGTAGTCGTTTGCACAAGGCAAGGGCAGGATTTGCACCAAAAAATTGCTTGTTATGGCGGGTATTTGGTGCAGGTACCAAAGCTTTGCCTGAGAACACAGAACTGAGCCCCTGGGTGGTGGGACAAGGCAGTTCCCAGTGGAATCCTGCAGCCCACGTTCGTGTATTGTGGTTTCAAGTCATGGTTGATCCTGGGATTTTGTTTGTCCTGCTCAGCAGGAGGGAGCTGAGCTCAACACTCAAGCCTGATGGAGGATGCTGCTTTGTAAGGCTTTTGCTTATGTCATGTCTCATCACCATCCCTGCCACTGCCTAGTGGGGTGTTCTGTGATGTTATAAGTATTGTCACGTAGATATGTGATTATTGTCTCTGATTAACCCTTCTTCTGTTGGGAAGCTGAGGAAGGTCTGACCCAGAGGGGATGTCTTAAAAATCCTGTGTTCAGATTTAATGCAAGTTGACAAGAGCTGTTGTTGAGGACAAGGAGGGAGCAGATAAGAAGCAAACAGGCAGAGAAAATATGCTCTAAAATGTGTAAGTTGTTTTAGTGGAAGGGATGGGGTTCCTTCTCGTTGATGGATCAAAATGTGGATAAGCAAGGAGTTTTGGAGGGAAGAACAAGCTTTATCAACAGTTTCCTTATTTTACAACATAGCCTTTGTGTGGTGAGAGATGTTGGAGCCCAGAGGTATTGGAGGTGGGGATGCTGATTCTCTTGCAGGATGTCCTGGGAAGGATTGGGCATGACCATCCCAGCACTCTCACCAGCTCGAGTGCACTCTGGAGCACCCAGGGAGATGAGCTTGGAAGCAAGAGGTGCAGAGCCAAGTCAAGTCTGTTCACAGCTAACACACAGCCAGGTGTCCAAGGCAATTATTTTACAGATGTGGATGTTTTGACAGCAGAGACTGGCTTGCAGCTTTCATATCCAAAGGGATGAAGGGAATTATGGTGATGAAAGCTGGGAGGGAAGATGCTGCCAGGCAGAGGTGCAAGACAGGGGCTATTTGGATCAGGCTCTTACCAGGTATCCAGCATGGGTCAGGTTTGCTGCGCTGCACTGAATTCATACATTGCCATGGATTCATGCATTGCCATCTTCTGGGAAATGGAAAAAACTGCAGCACCTTCCTGGCTCAGCAGTGGGAACACCAACAACCTGTGCTCAGATGTCCTGGGCTGCTGTGGGCTCCTGAGGGAGCCAAGCTCATGTAAGGGACTGTTGTCACCTGGGAAATAAAAATCCCTATTCACTTTTTTTTTTAAGGACTTGGCCATGTACATCAATGAAGTAAAGAGGGACAAAGAGACTTTAAAGAAAATAAGTGAATTTCAGAGCTCTATAGAAAACCTGGTAAGTTGGAAATCCTCTTGAACCCAATTTAATTTGATTATTATTAACATCTTTGGTTTGGTTTTTTTTTTTTTTTGCAATTACTACTGGTTCTGATGTGCTAGCCCAAAAGGGTCCTCCTGTGTTCAGACTCTCTCATCACTAACAGTGTTTCTGCTGATGCTCCATTAAGTGCTTGCTGCCTCACAAATCTGCTTTGGCTATGATGGAGAGTGACTTCTATTGCTTGCTTTACACTAAAAATGTCTCTTCCAACTTTTTCTCATGTAATTAGTGTAGGAAGGACCCAAGAATTCCCCCAAATTAGCTACCTAGCTTCTATTTAAAGTGGGTTTTCTTTTGCTGTTAGAGGACAGAGGTTAACTGAAAGTGGAGA
>VYZS01041044.1:3452-15502 GCA_013400695.1 Neodrepanis coruscans | reverse complement strand
CTGTTCCCTATCTGTATCTACCAGTTTAAGAGACCACTTTTCCTGTAGACAATCAGTTTTGCTATTAAAAATGGAGGCAAAGAAGGTATTGAGTACCTCTGCCTTTTCCTCATCTTCAGTAACTATGTTTCCCTTCTCATCTAATAAAGAATGGAGATTTTCCTTGTCCCATTTTTTGCCATTCATATACTTATAGAAACACTTTTTATTATCCTTAACAGAGGTCACCAATTTTAGCTCAAACTGAGCTTTTGCTTCCCTAATTCTTTTCCTACATAACCTAACAACATCTTTAAACCTTGCCTGGATTACCTCTCCTTCTTTCCAAAGGTGATACATCCTCTTCTTTTTCCTTAGTTCATTCAAAATCTTCTTACTCATCCAGTCTGGACATCTACACTTTACGGCACATCGGAACAGCCTGTCCTTGTGCCATCAAGACTACATTATTGAAGCACATACTACAGCAAATATTCCCATGCAAGTGTTTCCAGGTATGGGACATCCAAAACTACTCTGCGCAACCTCTTCCAGTGCCTCACTGGAATAAAATTTCTTCCTAACATCTAAAATAATCTCTTCACTTTTACTTGAAAGGTGCTTGTCCTGTCACTATCTGCTGATGTAAGAAGTTGTTCTCCCTCTTTTTTTATAAGCCCTTCTCTTTTTCAGCCTGAACAACGCCAGCTTTCTCATCCTGTCTTCATAGGAAAGGTGCTACAGCCTGTGGATCATCTTTGTGGTCTTCCTCTGGACATGCTCCAACAGGTCTATGACCTTCCTGTGCTTAGTACACCAGAGCAGGACACAGTACTCCCAGCGAAGTGTTATGAAGTCAGAGAAGAGGACAAGAATCAATATGAGGGGGAAAGTAGGATTTTCTTAGCTGCTCAAAAAAGCCTCATCATTTTCTAGAGAAATAGTTTGCACTACATCTGTGAAAGGACAAAATCTAAGATAACTTTTTCTCTTTAAAGTTCCCTCAGAACTATCCAGGGGTCTCTCTCTTATCCCTGTCTTGTCTGTAGACAAGTATTTATGAGAAACTGTCCAGAAACTCAGAGGTGGAAGTACATATAAATGCTGGAAATTATAGAACATCTTCCAAAATCTTGCACAGGGACACAGTAGACCATGGCTGCCAGTAACATTTACAGAGTTTAGCAGCTTGTAGTTGAGAGTAATGATAAAACAGGGATTCTTTTCTCCAAAAATATTTCTTTCACTTTAGCTAAGGGCAGTTATATGACAAAACTTCAAATTACTTCTATATAGCATAGAGGCTCAGATCTAAAATACTTCTGTTTTTCTCATTTTGAGATCATATCCTTGAATTTCCATCTGAAGTTTTCAGACTGCACCAGGTGTGAAAAAGTCCTGCTCAAGTGTGCCTGATTTCACCACTGAGCCATTGGTCTCAGAGTCAGTGTATCTGCATTTCAGCTGCAGCAGAAATCAGCCCTAATTACTTTCATGTATCTGGAGCATAAATTCTTTAGTACTTTATGACAAGTGAAGTTTATGGAGCAGAAATGCATGTGTGCATGCTAGCCCTAACAATCTGTAATGCTTCACTAGGCTTAATTGACTTAAAAAAAAAAGTGGATGTTTTGCCAATTTTGTACAAACTCTATGACGAAAGGCATCTGGGAACAGGAGAAAGATACTATCAATGCTCTCCTGAACAGCTGAGGGAGATGTCTTATCTTGTCAGAACTCGATTCTCACCCTTGGCAGAAAAATCAATGAGAAACCAGTTTTGTCACTTTGAAATTATTGTTATTTCACTGATTGCTGCAAATTAAAAAGTCAGAAAAAATGAGACCAAGCAATAAAGCCAAGCAATAAAGCATAAGGACTGAAAATTGAAATAGCACTCAATTAAAAAAGAAAACTAAACAAAACAAAACATTATTGATAGTAGCACAACTAGTGGGAGCATTAATAAACACTTCACAGATCTCTGCACTAGTCTTTTTGTCAGTAGATTTAGTAAATGGCAGATTTAAAATTTTATTGTGTATTTTATTGTAACTTTGGTAAACATTGCACAGTGACACTGGTAGCTACGTTTCAGGTTAGCATAATTTTTATGATAAAAATTGCCTTAAGTAAGTTAAAGTAAGTTAAGTAAGTTAAAGTGAAATCTCATTTACCTGTAGAGTGCTGAAAGTGGCCGCTTGTTGCCAGGTTTTGGTCTGTATGGCTTCGGTTCTCCTGCCATGTTGATATCTGGAAGCATACATTCAAATGTCTGGAAGTTAGAGTGAGTCTGCAAAGGCACCTTAAAGTTACTGAAAATGAGTATTAGACATTGAAAATGGGCAGCATACCTTAAAAGCTGTCTAGCTTTTACCTCTTCCGAACTCATGTTGTAAAATTTTCCTAAAATTTATTAATGTAATGCACGAGCATTTTAGGCAAAATATCAGTTATTATTAACAAAGAGAAATGACATTTTTAAACACACAATTTTTCATTCATGAAGGGGAAGCCAATAATGTATTTCCATTACAGAAATGGAAAACAGAAAATGAACTATCATCTCAAGTCAAAGTAGGTTGTGGAGCACTGCAATGGTTCTGAGAGCTCCCCTTTAGTATATAGAGAAATGCACACTGATATTTAACTGCTGCTTCACTGTCCACTTGGAAAGTAACTCTTCAAAAGCAAGTAAAAAAAAAATCTATTTCCCATCTGAAATGCATCTTTCATTGGAGAAAGAGAAAATCTGTTTTTGCAAATGCTTTATCTTGACAAATGCTTAGTATTCTCAATAAGACCTTTTAAAAATTTCACTTATAATATACCTGTATGTTTATCTTTGAAATGTAAAAAAAAAGTCAAACTCTTATATAGACATTAGTCATGTTTGTTCTCAAACTTGTGTCCTCATTTGAATCATATTCAGAGACAAACCAGGAAATACATGTCCCTCATTATGGTTGTTATAACAGTTACACATGGAGAAAGAAGCTGAATGTTGCAAAGTTGACACTACAACAAATCACATGGATAAAGTGAAATTTCTGATTAGGAAACAAATTTCCTGCAATTTGAGGGATTCTGCAGCTAAACCTCTTCTCAGCTTCACTAATATAAAAAAGAGTAATAGTCAACAAAATCATTGGCATTATTTCTGTGTAAAATTGTAAAAATGCAATCGTGGTGACCAAGACTTTCAAGGAAATACATATTTTTGGTAAAGTCTACGTTTAACCTGAAATTGAGTGTAGTGAAGGAAAAAGACAAGTAGAAAGCTGAGCTGTAGAATGAGGAAGCAACACTGTTCGGTGCAGTGATGCTAAAAACTCAAATATTTTTATTTATTATTCTTAGTCTCAAAAGATGCAGTAAAACCCTGAGACTTACTGGCTTGTTACTTTTATTTCATATAAGGTGAATAAGACATATCAATCTGGCTTTTTTAACAGTCAGAAAAATTGTNGCAATATACTATTAAATCAAAACTTCTCATAAAATATTTAATTTTTTGTTTTAACTAACTCTGAAATCAGATGAATGTTGGAGATGGTTTTCATACCTCCTTGAAATGTTTTCTTGCCCTTACATTTAAGCAAGAATTAAATATGTATTATTTTTGTCTTCCATTTTTTTTGTTAAAAATTTAGCTATGAAGCCCTTATTTCAAGATACATAAATTCTACAATGTTGAATCAACAAAGTAAACCCCAAGCATTTCTGAAAGCCACTGAGGAATTTTGATAACTGTCTTACACTTCCATTGGCTCCTGAAAATAAGAATTGAAACAATTTTTTTATTTTATGACCTTTATGATAATTAGACCTTTTCACACTATTTTAATATCTCAGCTTTAAGGTCATTGACTGCACTGACTTTCACTTACTCTAACTAGGACAGATTTTAGGGAAAAAAAAGTAGAATTATACTCTGCTCTTGGGAAATACCTAAGGCTGTGGTATCATCTTCACAACACTATAATGTTCACAAACTTTTTGTGTCTCTCATCTGCCACTGTTTCACAGCTATATCCCCTGTCATTATTCTTAGGCATATCAACATTAACAGGCTTAAAAAACTTTTCTTGTCCTTCCTGGACAGATCAGTACTATCTTGATCAGTTTTGTAGACATGCACTTGCAGCTCTACCAGACCCACTTTTAAAAGAAGATGATTAGTGTAGGCTAAGAGCGGTTTGTTTTGTTTTCTCTTTATTTCAACCAAAAATGTCAAAAAAGGTAACACTAGAAGAGACACAGTAATAAAGCTGTTCAGAATCAGTTAAGATTCCCTTTACAGATAAATAGATCTTTAAACATGCCAGCAGAAAACAGTGAATTACTTTATACAAATAGTAATAGACAAAAATTCTCTTTAGCACAGGAAATAGTTCATAGAAAAGCTGTGCACATGGGGCTTTTTTTTAATACAAAAGTGATTGAACAGCTCTGCAATTCCCTAAGCACTTTGTAGCAAGCTAAGAATGGAGATGGGAAATGCTCTGAAAAGTTAGAACAGATTTTCACCCTATTATTTTTCAACACTATCTACTCCAGCCTCAATTTTCTAACTAAGATTAGAAGTGAACTTGTCAACATTTCATAAGATGAATTATTTCTATCCCAACTGGAAATCTTGTGAGATAACTTGTTCTCTTCCTTCATCCATCATTAGTATTGCAGCAGACATTTACACCTGCTAGATCATAAACTCTGTGTCAAATAAATTTGTTGGCTGCAGCACAGAGATTTACCTGTGCTAATGATCCCACCCTATGGAATGCAGAGATGTATCACTGCTTATGCTGTTAGATACGGTACTTGTACATGAATATGTACCAGACAACTTGACAAAGGACACAGACATTCAAACTGCTTCTGGAGAGACTTGGATTTGATGGTTTCTACTCCTGATGGATAAGGAATTGGCTGATGGTCACACTCTAAATGTTGCAATAAATGGATAGATTTTCTAAGTGGAGACCACTGACGAGCAGCACTCCTCAGGGATCTGTATTGAGACTGGTGCTATTTAGCACCTTTGATGACACAAGCAATTGGATTGAGTGCACACAAGTTTGCTGATGAACCAACATGTGTGGTGCAGTCAACACACTGGAAGGAAATTATGGCATTCAGAGGGACCTTAATAGGCATGAGAAGTGGACCTGTGTGAACCTCAGACCAAGGCCAATGTCCTGCAGCTGCATCTGGGCAATCCCAAGAATGAATACAGACTGGATAGAAAATGGAATGGATGTGGGAGTGTTGGTGGATGAGAAGCCTGATATGACCTGGCAACATGTACTTTCAGTCCAGAAAGTCTTCCGTATCCCGGGCTGCATCAAAAGCATTGTAGCCAGCAGATCGAGGGAGGTGATTCTGCACCTCTACTCTGCTCTTGTGAGGAGACCCCACCTGAAGTACTGAAGCTTTGGGGTCTGCAACACAGGATGCAACAAGAAGGATGTGGACCTGTTGAGACAAGTCCAGAGAAGAGCCATTAAGATGATCAGCAAGCTAGAGCACCTCTCCTATGAAGAGAGGATGATAGAGTTGGGGTTACTCAGCCTGGAGCAGAGAGCTTCAGAGAGATCTTATAGCAACTTTCCAATATATGCAGGGAGCCTACAAGAAAGCTGGAGAGGGCCTTTTTACAAGAACCTGTAGTGATGAGACAAGTTATGATGACTTCAAACTGAAAGAGAGTAGGTTTAGATTATATACTAGGAAGAAATTCTTTACTGTGAGGTTGGTGAGACACTGAAACAGATTGCTCAGAGAAGCTGTGGATGCCCCATCCCTGGAAGTTTTCAAGGCCAGGAAGGATGGGATCTTGAGCAACGTGGTCTAATGGAAAGTGTCTGCCCATGGCAGGGAAGTTGGAACAAGATGATCTTTAAGGTCCATTCCAACCCAAACCATTATATGATTCTGTTTGTGTGATTCTATGTGGGCATGAAGCAGCCCAGGGACTTAGAGGGACTTACATTATTTTCGTATACACCCACTTTAAGAGAAATTCATCACTGAAATTGAAAATACTAAAGAAACATTATGAATAAAAAAGTGACTATTCAGACAACAGTACATTGTAATGCAGCAGCCTGGCTCTCTGTGCCTTCAGAATCAAATAAGATTACTTTCTGTATCAAAAGAAATGCATTTTCATTCTGTATTTTCCTGCTATCATAGCAGAGGTTAGTTAAAATATGAGATGTAGATGTCATTCAAGGTTATCAGCAAAATATATCTAATTTTAAACATGATATGTTTATTTGTAGTTATACTGAAAAATGCTTAGTGGTTAAAAACAAAAAATAAAAAGAATTTAAAAAAGAGAATAAATATCATTAGAGAGGGCAGTGATTGTATTCAGTGGCTGCATAAATTTGTCTGAAAGAGCAACTCCACATAACATGATCTACCTTTCTTCTATCACTGTTTCCTACCACTGACTGCCTACCTCCTCTAAGTAATCAAGTAATGACTAGAGACTTTGATGCATGAACACTCCATATTTTGAGAGGCAGTATCAGCTAGCTTTGGTGCTTTGCTCACAGATTCCCTGGCAAAGCAACCCTAGAATCTGCTCCTGAAGACAACAGCTGACTTTGAACAGGCTTAGTAAGTGTAAGCAATAGTGCCTAAAGAGAATTCATAATCTAGAACTATTTCAGTATTTCTTAGCACCTGCAGTTCAGATTCTTTGAAAAGGGTTGCTTAAAATTAAAACCCAAAACCCATCCACTGTTTTCATTCACAAAAACATATGCCATAAACAAGAAGCTTCAATAGGCACTAGTTAAACTCATGAAAACTGTGGGGTTTGAGGCTTTCTGCTTCAGATACAGAGACTGCCTCTCAGGCTACATCTAACATATAAAATTAAATTCTTGCCTTCCAAGGCACTAGTACCTCTTGTCTTAAATTGTTAAATTGTTAAATTGTTTCCTGGCATGACTTTTACCCCAGTTTACAAGTACTGTCCCATGCAATTTCTAGACATACATAGGCAATGGACATGACTCAGGGACCACTGCTGATGATTGCCATTTCACTCAGAGAAAGAAAACAGATCCAAGTACCTATAATTAGGTATTAATGATGTGACGACTGAGGGTAGGCTTCCTGTCAGAAAGACTGGAAACCAAGACCCAGAGCCAACAAAACTCTAAGTACCTCTATAGCTCAAAAACTTATTTTCTAAGACAGATTTCACCAGGTGTTCCTCTACACATTCTTGTGAACATTTACCAAAACTGAGACATTCTTTGAAAAATTCTACAGTGGTTTGACTAAAAATCTTTGATGAAAAGGGGTGTCACTGCCTACTTCCAAACCAGCTATGCTTTAGACCAACATTTAATGGAAGAAAAGCTAATTTAAATTAACCTAAACAGAAAGAATTCACACAATGAATGTGCAATCTATAAACAGACAGAGATATGGATAGAGAGAGATTGGGATGCATTTTCACCTTTTTTAGGTAACAAGAAGTATATGGGATGGAAAAGAAAGACCAAGAGGCAGAGGCAATTTAGAGAAAGCCTGTAGTCATATGATTTATAGCATAACTGAACACTAGCAAAGCTAATCTCTCTTTCTTTTATACTCTTCCATCTACTAGTTTTATAAATCTCCCTGCTGCCTGCTAAAGGAATTTTAATGAAGTCATATGACATTTTTTACATCATAGACTTCCTTTTTTCTTTATATGTTCCGTTGATCACATGTAATCTTCTATCTTTTCTCCATCTCTAGTATGTAAAAAAAGCAAAAAGAAAAGGACAGCTCTCAGTTCTCTTCCATTGTATGCCCAAATTGCACAGCTGTAAAGACGAATCTTCCCAGAAAATTGAACACAAACTCAAATTAACTTTCAAGGCTAGTAAAATATTAAACGAAGGTCTAGGTCACACATTTTCCTTTTCCATAATGGTATTAAAAATAATTTGCTTGTGGGGCTCTCAGCTGCATTTGGATTTTCTCTTAGCATTGAAGTAATTGGAAGCCTTTTTCTGTACAAAGATGACAGCTATTGTTAATGCTTCATACAGAAAGAGCTGCTTGTTGAATAGTATATGAAATTGCTTTGTTCAACCATTTCTTCTTTCATTAAATACTGCTAAAATGAAATGAGGCTATAGGATTATATAAGCTATCATTCAGTAATAAAACACCATTCAGTAACAAAAGTGTCAGGCATTGTCTTGCAGGATAGTTTTTTCTGTTCCTTGGTGGGAGGACAGGTAACAGCTAAAAAGGAAAATTCTGTCCTGTCTTTATGGCCATCACAAACCATTCGAGGTCCTAGACATCTCTCAATCTAGCAATCTCTCAGCTGCAGAATGGATGCCAATGTACTTTATAGCTGAGATGGAGCATCGTTCTGCCTTGGTTTTTGTCTGTTTGCTGCCATCCCTGCACCACTCACCCCAAGCAATAACAGTCACTGGGCAGAACTTCCTGGCCCCATTGGTTGTGCAACCAGCAGCCATCCATGTCCGTACCAATGGAGAGGCATCACTTCTGCCTGGGGAAGGGGAGAATGCTTATTTATGGTCTCTGGCCAACTGCCTATGGACTCCACTGTGATTGCAGTCAGTGGCCAAGACCTCACAAATTGCTTCTCTTCTGGTGCTTGAAACCCTGCAGATCAATTAAGCGTGATGTGTCAGGAGCCATACTGGTGTACTGGGCTGCAGGGAAGGGACACCACAGAGAATAGGGCATGTTTTGTGAAGGGATTCCTATGGGAAGAAGGAAAACACTCTTGCTGGTAATTCTGTCCACTCCTCCTCCTCAGCACAGTGCTTGAAGGAGGTTTTCTCTACAGGAAGTTCCATGCTGTTGTTTTGCAGATTCAAGATATTTAGACTACTTGGCCATAGCCACTTCTGTAGACCAGCTCTGTAAGAACTCTCTTAACTGTGGAAACCCCCAGTCTGGTTTGTGCCATGGCAGCCATGAAGCTGGCTGTTACACGTGCACTTCACCCCACCAGAGCCAAAGTACAGATGCAGGCAGTTATAGTATTCCTGTAAGAAGATCCTTTCCATTTAATCAAGTTTTCAGCTTCTGTTTCCAATCCAAAGTACAAAATTTCAACACACCAAGTACTAGCAATAAACTAGAAAATTTTGCACATGCAGAAGATTAACATAAGGATACAAGAAAGCAACGGAAAAGTACATGAGGAATTTTCTGCTTACTTCAGGAAAAAAAAGAAACTTTTTTAATTCTAAGCTTATCCAGAAAAAAAAAAAAAAGTTCAAGCAGTGGCTCTCATGTGATCCCAATCCCTGCTTGCACTCCACCTTCTCATTATTCCTGTTAATGGGAAACAGAACTGCTCCTTGACTTAGAGCTTTTTTTTACAGAATATGAAGTACCCAAGGATTGTCTTTGCTTTCTCTTGATCCCAGTGAAGATGCTGCTTGCAAACAGAAAAATAGAGCATCTGTCTTCTTTCAGATCAAGCACAGTCATTAAAAGGCAGCAGCCAACAAACTCTCTGTTGCTTTTCTCTGATAACAAAAGATAGTTATTACCATGAGACTCAGACAAAGCTTCATGTTAACTTGACGTCTGAGTTTCTCAGCATTGAAATTAGCCCCAAGCACCAGTGTAGTGGAGATAGAGTATGAAAGTCCCTCATCTACTTTTTTCAGATTTCAGTATGATTTATTCTAGAGAACATGCCCTGAACCTCAATAATTTTCAACTCATCCACAAACTACAATTTTTTCTCTTTTTTTCTAATCCTTGGCTACTTTCTCTGCCCCATGGCCTTTTATCTAACTCTCCTACTAATGTTAGATTCATGCTTCTAGCAACAGTTTTTTATGACAATTGAAATCTGTAGTGTATGAAAGAGTTCACAATCCCCATTGTCCTAATCCGTCTGTCTTTCTCATTATTTTTCATGAAGATGGTCAACTTTATTAATTCAAACACATTTTTTCATTAAATAACCATCACAGTAACAACATTTTGCAAAAAATTACCAAGATTATTTTGTCTGCATGAAAGTGCTTTGCAATGCATGTGTCATTCTGCATGGGGCCTGGGGCCTTTCCTGGTTTGTGTGGGAGGTCTCAGAAGCCCCAGGGACAGGGCGCAGGTGCAGTAGGTGATAGTTTGGGGCAGAAAATGTGGATGGACACCTTCAATGTGCTGTTAGGTTGTGGGGCAGTGTGTGTCTCTGAAAGGCCAGCTGGGGTTTGCTGGCATTACAGTCATCACTGAGGAGTAGGTACATTTGACACCCTGAACTTTCCTGTCTCAAACGTCCAAGAGTACATCTGACCTTGAGAGTATTCCTGCAAGCTTTTGTCCAGGCTGACAACTGATCAGAGAGGAATCATGCTCTTGATTTCACTGAGTCTGGAACAATGATGTTCACTGGTCACAGGAAGCTGGCAGGGAAGACAGAAATGGACCTCTATGGCCCCAAATATATTTCCACCACTTTCCAATAATATTCCTTTCCAAAACATGTCTGATTTTATCCTCATTTTTCAACCTGAAATGTCTCCTCTAGTCTTCACTGTTTTTGTCTTCTCAAATGATCCAAGCTTTCCTCTTGGTCCAACCTCACTCGAACAAGCCTACTGCCCTGAAACAACTAGTCTTAACTACTTCTGGCTGTTTGATTTTCCTTTCTGTGTGACTTTTTCTGCCCATGATCTTAATTTTCAAGGTTTTCTGGATTAGGACATCTATGGAGGAGGATCCTTTCAAGCTCCAAATTTAATTTGGAATTGCTTAGCACAAGTCTTCTAGCATTTCCTTTGAGATACAATAATTTTTCAGTGCTGACTTCATGAATACTTGTGCCCTGAATTATACACTCATAGAATTATAGAATATGCGTGTTGGAAGGGACCTTTAAACATCAAGTCATCCAACTGCCCTGCCAGTGAAAGGACAACTTTCATTAGATTGGGTTGCTCAAACAACCTTGCTGGCCTTGAACACTTCCAGGGATGGAACATCCACATCTTCTCTGGGCAACCTGTACAGTTTGTCACCACCTATACTGAGAAAAAAAAAAATTCCTTATATTCAACAAATCACATAATAGGGTTCTGAAAAGTTTTAACTTTGTAACACAAGCATTGTAAATCATATGACATCCACAGAATTATCTTGTATGTTTTCATACAAAACCTATAAATATTCCCTTAATAAGATTATAGTTTTAGTATTATAAACAACATAGCAGCGATATAATGAGAAATGCCCTGTGATACTCACTAACATAATCCCTACAATTTTTATTGAAATGTCAGAATTGGGTTGAATAAAATGACAGCAGAAGTGGAGATAATTCCATTGATCTTTGGCATATGGAAGAAAATATTATTGTGAGGATGATAAACAAAAGAAAGCTATGCTAAATCAAATTTTTCTGTATTAGCAATGTTTACGTTCTAACCATGTTCTAACTCTCTTTCACTGCCAATGCATGAAGTTGCCCAGTGCATTCACTCTGAAAACCAAACTGCAACAACATAAGAGCCTAGATATTTAATAACTAGAAATACTGACAAGCTTCAAAACAAATTATATGCAGTGTTGGTTTATTTGTATCTTTTTGGCATTTCTGCAAGGAAAATATAAAGAGTTTATAGGAGTAGAGAAAATGCAATATCTTGTCAGGCTGATTGTTCATATACTGTAGTTTTCTTCCTCCAGCTGCCTCAACTGCTATGGAAGGAGACACAAGAACCTTGAACTAGTTACTTACTGGAACTTGAAATAACTAGAAGTTCAAATAGCCTTGCTGACTACGTAAATGTCCTATTACTCTGTTCTTGCTGATATATCACGTTACTGTATTTTTTTAATGAAAAAGTGTGTTTCTCAACAAAAAGTGAACTCTGTTTTGGCCTTATAATAGGTAGGGACCCTTCATCCCCTCAAATCCCTTTCCAACCACTCTTCATTTCACTCCTTAGTAGTAACCAAAATAACACAAGTCATGTCAGAAGCCCTTTCTCTAAATGTCAAACATTGCCCTTCTTCCTGCAATTAATTGGACTTCTGCTGTTTAGTTTTGT
>VYZS01041043.1:21411-45059 GCA_013400695.1 Neodrepanis coruscans | reverse complement strand
TGCAATCTTAAAATTATTATTATTCATGTTGTAATCTTCATCCTTTAATTGAACAAATATGCCCATAGAACATCTCTGTGGATGCACAATGCTTTTAGATGTCATTATTCAAGATTGAACAGGTAAAGCTTTTCCAGTCATGGATGTCAAATAAAAGAAGCCTGTAGGGCATATTTCTCAGTATCACTCAACTCTTGCTGAAATAAAAACAAGAAAGATCTTTTTACTTGCCGCATTCAGGTAAATGTTTCTCTAATGCAGAGAAAAATGGGCTTTTTTTTTTTTTATTTTACTGCGGTTTTTTCAGTCAGCACAGTCTTCTCCATACTCAGCCTGTTAAAAAGTTACAGTAGAAGGAGTCTAGAGATGCCCAAGGGTCTGTGTTTGGAACAGAATCCAAACAACAGACAATAAGTAGCTCTGAGCAGCAAATGACGGCTCTCACAGCCAGCTGAAGCTTGAATGCTCATAATAAAAATAAATTGGTTTGGACACAATTCCTTTGTGCCCAATGCTCTGCTCTGCCTGGCAATTTGTCACGGCCTTTGAGAATGCAAAAGGTTTGGATAGGGAAAAAATATTTCCTTATTGTTTACATGACCATTTACTATGCAGATAAAACCATCAGAGGTACTGGGGCCAAGACTCCTGGTGTTTGACCAGCTCCTGCAGTGGAGTTGGAGGGAGCCACTTCCACTCCTGTCACAGAGGAACTGGGCCTACCCATGGTGTCTGGGACATGAGTGCAAGGAAAGCCCTACCAACCAGCAGAGATCATAGTCCTCAGGTCATGAAAGTAGAAGCCAGAGAGAAAAGATGGGACAGATCAGAGTGATAACAAGAGGAGTTCTTAAAGGCAGATGCCACAAAGCTTCCAAGCTTGACAGATTTATTCTTTAGTTTTAGGGAAAATATTCTTGTTTAACACAAAGGCCAGAAACAGCTGAGCACTTAGAACCTGGGAAAACTTACATCACAACCCTGAGCAAAGACTGACTCCACCAGCAAGTCTGCACTCCCTGGCTGCTGGTGAAATTTACTCCAGGACTATCCAGCTCATCTCTTAAGATCCCCCTGGTGAGCCACTGCCTTGGATAAATGCTCACCCACACTCCTCCAACACCCAGTGGTGTAAGGCTGGTTCACACTTAATGCCTCAGCAGGATTCACACACCATCTCACCCCACCCTGAGGGATCTTCAGAGCCTGCCTACTGCATCAGGCCTCAGCCAAAGGTGTGTTTGCACAAGTCCACCCTCCAAAGCTCAAGCATTCTACTCGGCTAAGCTTGCTCTGCTATCTGCAAGGAGAGGAAAAGAACTGAGCTAGTGAGGACAATGCATCAAATCACAGCACTTCAATCAGCCACAGCCATTTTAGCCACTTTACAGGAGAGAAGCATTCACGCCTTGTCAGTCTAAGTCATCCTCATGTATTCTGCTCGCTGTCTGTGCCCTGCCTAGCCCTTAGGAAGTCTGCTGAACTGAACTGAACAAATTTAAAATGCTTTTGTTTGTATTTTGCATGTTTTCCTTGGGTGAAAGGGGGAAGGCAGAAGTGAGGGAAGCACAATATTGAAATTACTGCAAGCAAATAAAAATTTTCCATGTCACGCGTCTTGGCAGGAACATGCCATGAAAAGCAAAGAGTTCGAAGGGTTTGTTAAAGAAAAGAAGCAGTTGATTTTAAACCAGGACTAATCAGCAGCATTTTAGCTCATTTACTCTGGCTGCTGCTATATCCCACCTGCTGTTCTGCCAGTCTCTTCTGGATTTCTTGGTCATCACAGATGTCATAAACAACAGGCTTGGAAAGCTCAGACTCAATTCGGGCCAACCAGGTGCGAAGGTTACTCATGTTTTTGTCCAATAGTTGTATAAAAGCAAATGTTTCCTTCAGTTTCTTCACCCTAAGCAAATCAGGAAGAACATTTTGTTACAAAGGTCAGTAATCAGTGAAAAGGATGTTAGCAGAAGGTGATGACAGGCATGGCTTCATGAAGCACTTACTGTCACACCAAGCTGCTGCCTGTAAATCAGAACCATGTTTTAGTCCAAACCTACCTAATTGGCTCAGCAGGTCCCTACTCTAAAGCTGCAAGAAAGTCTTGTATGAATGCTTTAATGAAACCACGTGAGCAGAGTGAATTTTCATGCGTTAGTGAGCACTGGACATTTGTTTAAGTGGGGATTTGTACTATAACATGCCACAGTTAAACTAAAATGTGTCTCTATGGTCTGTTTTTCCTGCTGTGAATTATGCTCAGTGTCTTCTTCAGCAATCAACAGGCTCACATTAATCAGCAAAAGGTACCATTCTGCCAACAGAGGCAGGATCTGCCCAAATCAACACCCTGAGCAAATCACAGATTCATAGACTGGTTTGGGTTGGAAGGGACCTAAAAGATCAAATTGTTCCAACCTCCCCAGCCATGGGCAGGGACACCTTCCACTACACCAGGTTGCTCAGAGCCCCATCCAACCCAGCCTTGAACACTTCCAGAGATGGGGCATCCACAACTTCTCTGAACAACCTGTTCCAGTGCCTTGTTACCCTCTGGATAGTGACAGGAGGGGAGAAAACCTGAACAATGACCACTATAAAACTTGTAGCATCACAACTTCAAAATCTCTTCTAAATACCACACTGGGCGTGCAAGGATGTGCCAGGCTCTTCTGATGGGTGAAAAAATTAAAAAACAATCCTGAAGAGGGAGAAAATCCAATGGCTAGAGAGACTTGTACAGTGGATTAGCAAACAAACCATTAAGACCATTTACTTTTCTTACAGCTGCTTGTAGCACAGCTCTCAAACTGCAGAGAAACTTTTCTTTATTTCCATTATTTCTTGTCAGCATATTCCTATGCCAAAACCCCTTATCAGCCCCTCAAATTATCCAAGTAGCACACTTTAACATTTTGGCAAATCTGTCCCCATGTGTTGGAGAAGTATCTGCTCAGCTACCTCACTGCTCTCAAATATTTCCTTAAAATTCTCATTTATTGCAATTTCCAACACAAATTACTAAAAAGGCAATACCAGGGCGACACTTATATCTTCTGACTTCAGACTTACTTCAGAGATTGCCATCTAGACCTTGATAGTTAATGAAGTAAAAAAAAAAAAGATTATGATTTCTTTCAGATCTGTTTTCAACATCCAGATCACAAGATGAGATGAACTGTACCAAAAAGCACATATTTCTCCCCACGAACTGCAATCCTCTACTCTGCAGTACTATGAACATCAATACTGAAGAGATGCTAACATCAGGTGAAATTACTCCACCCATGACCCAGGAAAAAAACACTTAAGATAGCACTGCCTTCCTGTGTTGTTCTCTTGAATGCTTGCATCCCTCTGATCTCTTAGTTATGTCCCACTGCCTTGGGAAGGATTTTTTGATCTTGCATGTGATTCTTAAAATGTGAATTTACAAATTATACCTCTAGCTACTGCCTGCTCTAGCAACCACTCAGATGAGCCTCATTATTTAAGTCAAATGCAGCAAAAAAGTTAAAGTATGTCTCGTGACAAGGCTGAAACATTTCCCATTCATTTGCCACAGTGGCTGGAAACTGTCACCAGCTAAACAAAACCAGCAGTGGGACTGCAAGGGCAGCTTGTACAAGGGGATCACTGCACATCCCACAACGCAGGGGAGTGCTGAGGGGTCTGAGATGAACTCTGATGTACTTGGTAACATCAGCTTTGTGTAAGCTGGGTCTGGGGCAGGGTAGGGGGATATAGGAAGGGTCTGAATAGCACATGAAGGGACAGACTACCCAAGACAGAAGTGCCCTGACAGCGTATCTTCATGCAAAGGGCCTGCCCCCAGCCTTGCAAGGAAACTGGGAAGTACCCTGGCCCTTTGTCCTGTCTGCTGCCAAACTATGCTAGCAAGTTTTATTGGAGAGGGGTCCAAACTGCCTGTAATCAAGAAGCTTTTGCAACTGCCTGTTGATACAGTGATAGGAGATATGCAGCACAGCTAATCTATATAGAGTATACCGGTCTGTAAGCAACAACTGATCCTATTAACGACCTTAAGGTAATCAAAGAGGATACATACGTCAGTTAGACACTTGATTTAAGGTAAAGCACTTGTGGAGGAGACATGAGAATGATCCTGCTGGATCTGTTCAGTCCTATTGGTCACTGTGAAGGTACAGCCTACGGCCAGCAAATTTGGAGTCATATGGATTAGGAACACAAAAAGCACCTTCTCACCTCTTGTCCCTAAAGGACCAGGCAGTACTTTCACTGTTTTACAATGAGGGCGAGAATAACACTGTCCTGCACTAGGACTCCTGAAAGGTATTTAGCAACTCTGCACTCTCCAAAGAGTAAAATTATTATTGTCTGACTGATATAATCCTGCAAGCCATCCTAAAGGATGTGGCTCAAGTCCACAGTCCACCTTGTTCCTGCCTTGCACCCACAAAGCCACCAATACTGGTAGAAAGTGCAAAGCAGCTGCCCTTGCCCCTTTAAGCTGACTGTGCTTTCCACTGCTGCAGCTGATAGAGAGGAAGCCAGTGGATGACAAAAGCATTTAGCTGCTCTCACTTTCCTTAACAAGCTCTTTTCAAAACTCTGCTCCCAAGTTCAACCCTGTATACATACAACATCTGGCTCCCAAGCAAACATCTGCTATAAAAATCCTCCTGCTCCTGGTTCTGCTTCTATTAAGAGGTACTCAAACCTGTCAGCACAGCACTTTCTTGTGCTATCATGAACTGGCAGTAATTTACTCAGGAGAACTAATTCTTCCTCCACCCTACTCCCACCAACAAATTTGGATCCAGTTGGTTATGATACTCAGCAGGGCCTGTGACTCCTCAGAGGGCATGGCCCACCAAGGACAGGTGACTCAGGAACCCTCTCCCTGGAGAGATGGGACAATATAGACTCTGGGTTGAGCACCAAAGGGAAGAACCACTAGAAGTGCCAGGCCTGGGGAAGAGTCTGAGCCAAACATCTACACGTTGCATCGTTAACTCTGCATGATTTCAGGCCAGCTGAAAGGAAAGGAAGGCTTTATCATTGCATTGTCCACAGCTGTATCCTGTGGGAATTTATTCTCTGCATATTTTATGACATTTACCACTAGTGCTTTGGAAGTGTCCCCCTGGTGACCTCCAAGAGTTGCATGTGCTGGGACCATCTCATGCCACAGTTGACCTGCTGAGACCACAGCCTGCTGTGCTGCTCAGAATCATCTCTGCTTCCCTGTGCCCCCTTCTCTGCCTGTATCCACCTGCTTTCATCCTGAAGTTGCATTACAGAAAAATTCACAGGTTGCAAAATATCTTTTTTAGTCTGCATATTGGGAAACAGGTAGGTAAACATCAAGGAAGTCCAAAGCAAAACCAAGGGATATTAGATTATAAATATATGTCTCTCTGAGTGAAAGCATTGGATAAATTTAAAAAGCAAGAGTTTTAGAATCAAAGTGTGAGTTTATTTTGGCCTGGAAATCATTCCAAATGTCAAGGTATGAACATCACTATAAATATGTGGGTCTTGATCTTCTAGTGTTAATAGAAGCAACAGTCTCAAAGAAAAGATCGTTGTGGTACCCTGAGCTTGTATTTATTTTCTAGCAATTGCAATTAGACACACTATTGTAATTAAGCAATTTAATCTGTTACATGGTCTGGACAGAATATGGCATTTGTCAGTCATTTAACCACCCTTGATGCTCTAAATCATTCTTCTAAAACTTTAGCTAAGCAGCCAAAGAAGAATAAAAACCTAACAGAAGCTCACACTAGTGCAGTGTGTAAAAGCCAGGTCAGTCTTGTCCAGATGTTCACATTGGCTGATCTGCTCTTCTCAGCAGACACAGAGCCCACCAAAAGGGTAGGGTTCTACATGGAAGCAACAGATCAAAAAAAAGATGAAAAATTTGAGCATCCTCAGCTTGCACAGGAGTCACAAGGACCTTGCATTTCTCTGGCTACAGCTCAAAGAGTAAATAGACTAATTACACCCATAAAAGTTCTCACATTTGCAACCACCATTCTCAGATGCATATCCATCTGCACACTGCAAGTATTTTTGTAGATAACTTGGTCTTTGCCTGACAGAAAACTCATTCACTGTTTTGAGATGCATCATGAAGGAACCATTTGTAGGGAAAGACAGACCTGCTGGGAGCTGGGTGGGGATACACAGTGCAGGTCTCCAAGCTTAGAGACAAAAGCTTCCCTCGAGTTCCAGGTGGCCAATCACTCAATACTCAGCGAATTAACAATAATAAAAGTTCAAGGGCAGCAGAGGAAACCTGTTCCTCCCAGTTACCCAGAGGGTGTAAGGTGCCACCACTGTTGACCTCTACAAGGCGTAGATTCTCAAGTTATTTCGTCAAACAGGCCAAATTGTTCACTGAAAAAGGCCTACTTATGCATTGTTCACTTCCCAGGTGAGAGCTCACCTGCCACCATAAACAAAACAAAAGCGTAGTAATTTAAAAAAATCCTATAAATATCAACACTAGTCTAAAAAAACCCCAACAAACTTGAAGTTGTCTTGTCCTTTGCAAAGGACCCAGCTAAAAACCCACCGATTCGTAAAAGCATTTAGACACGTGCCTGGGATAAGCCAAACAAAGCCAGTTTCTAAAAGTCTTAATCTTTACACCAAAATAGAAGTGGCAGAAAAAGAACAAAACCAGAAGATTATAACTAAAAGCTGGCTGCAAAAGGGGACAGAAGGACTAACTGACCTGACTCGGGATTGGATTTGGGTCCTAATACCCTCAATGAAATTGCCAGCATTGGGTTACAAGGGAAACACATTAAGCTGCCTCAGGCTTAATCACTGAACAATCCCAGAAATATACAGAATATTTGTAGTAACCACACAGGAAGCATATGGCAGTAGAAGGAGCTTCCAGGTTGACTGAAACGTATTGACACAAAGAATTACAAAATGCCTGCCAATTGCATTACGTTGGCTGTCAAAATGATAAAGGAAAAGGTACAGGGAAGCTCAAATAAGGTAAATATTAACATTAAAATTTTTGTGTCTGAAGGAATGAAAAACATTCTGACATATATTCCAAACTCTCCTTTAGGAGCACAAATGTCACCAGAAAGGAGGAGGAGGGGCTGAAACTGCCCTGCCAGCTGACAGGATTGTTTACCAGCCGGTAAAGCAAATGAGATGCACAACCCAGGAAACCTTTGTTCAGCGAGTTGCAGGGGGAGCTTAACCGTGTGAGGGACAAAAGACCCGATTTGGAGAGGTGATGCCAAAGGCAAATTTTAGGCCTTCCTATATAAAATGCAAGGCCATTTCTCGGTACGTGCCCGGCCCTGGTGCAATGCCAGCCGCCCGTGTCCGTGGGCTGTGCGCGCACGGGGAGCGAACAGCGGGTGAAGCCGGAGGAGGCTTTTCTCGCGTCACCCGCCGGCGAGTCCAAAGGTTGTTGTCACAAATCTCCACCGTCTCGGGTGCCAACCCCCCCCCACCTCCAAGCACAGCTGATTTTTTAAGCGAGACGCCCCTGAACATTATTCCTGCAGCCAACACGCCGCATCTCCCACTCATCCACTTGTCCAGGCGAGCTGCAGGGAGCCGCTGGAGCACCGCATCGCTTCCCCCCCGCACCGCCACCGCCCAAGGCCGGCGGGTCCCGCTGCTCCAAGAAAACCCACCGCACCACACCCGCACCGCTCACCAACACGGCACTTACTGTTCGCACGAAAAAACCATTCCTCAGCTTGCAAATCCCAAGCTGCAAGGGGGACTGTCTGTGCGACCAGGCAGGCATGGAAGAGGAAACCCCTCCTCCACAGATGCCCTATTTATCCGATGCTTTAGCATCCCGCGTTTGGCGGGGGGGAGAGTCGCCCTCCTCCTCCCCGACCCCGGGCTGGGGAGACACCGTAGCTCTCCCCGCATTTGAACCCCTACGTTTTTTGCGTTGGGATTTTACCTGGCGAACGGCCGCATCCCTCCTCAGAACAAAACCACGAGAGCTTTATTCTGACACAAGAGAATCAGCACGCGAGGAAGCGCACGCAGGGCTGGCGACAAAAAGGTTGCAGGCTGGAGCCTTCGGCACCGGGAAAGGTGGATGCGGTGCTCATTTCTTGTGCAAAAGAGGGATAGGAGCCTCAGACCCGGATGGATTTACAGCAGTCAATTTGAAGCAAGCCCAAAAAACCGAGAGCACGCACATCCACGCACAGGCACCACGCACAAAGATGTATCCTTACTTCCCCTGCATTCTGCTTTCTCACCTTTACCATTATATCCCGGGTATTTAAGTCCGAATTAAATCTCCCACACACTAACCTGTCCTTTCTTTAACCTTCCAGAGCAAGCAGAAGGCCTCCAGTGCAAACAGCCTCTTATGCTGGAGGGTAAAATAACCCCTAATCTTCATTTATGATATCATTCGTTTGTGGAAAAACACACTGTCATGTTTTCTGTGTGTTATGACTGCCAGAGATCACGGGGTGGGAAGAAAAAGGCGGAAGTTGGAGAACCTTGGATTACAAGTCACTCCCCATCCAGCCAATATCACGGGGAAAAGAAAAAAAAAGTTATGATAATCCCAACAAAAATGCAAAGAATGATTTTGAAATCAAAGGGTCTTCAGTATCCAGATAATCTTTCGCAGACCTGTGTTGGCTTGCTGATCACTCACATGGCAGGACACACAGTGCCAGGAAAGACACAGCACACCGTGAGGGGCTTTGGACATTTGCCTGGTAAATCATGCCCAGTCACCTCCACAGTCTAACCTGATTTATGGCCCACGGTGGTTCAAACCATATTTGAAATGCTAGGTCTGAGAATATGGGGAAATACCCCCCCAGCTTTACAGGCAGACACCAGGAATGGCACCAACACGCAGAAGACAAGGACTCCCCTTGCACTGCCAGCTCCCCCTGCTCCCAGCACACATTGCATAACCAAAATAAGCCCAACCATCATGCCTGATACAATAATGAATTCTGTCACAGCTTTTGCACCAAAGCAAAGCATAATCCTCAAAGGGCAGAGAGAACACACAAGGAAAGCAGGCACTTTGTAAGTGAGATTTCAATTATCCACATTTTTTTTGTGCCAAAATAAATACAAGAATGAGATTTTACAGAGGTACTGCCACAAACCAGTATGACTCTGCTGGACATTGCTGTATCATTTACCTGGAGGCCTCTCTGCAGGGTATTTTGCTTCCCTTGCCATGCAATATTGATCGGCAGCAATTCAAAGAGACCTTTGAACTTGGAGTACACCCACACTGACTGTGGGCTGTGACAGGGTCAACATGTGGTGCCTGAAGGTCTGCCCTGCAGAAGGGTAAGCAATATGGTGGAAAATAAATAGAGACCAGCTGAAGGGTGATACGAACTTGCTCTCTCCCCAAACCTACCAAGCTGGGGTGTGCTGCTGCCGGAGCAGCTTTTGGGGCAATGAGGGAATAGGGAGGAGAGGGAATCACAGAACAGCAGCTCACTGCAGCTCCCCAATAAAGCCTCTGTGGACACCCAGCACAGAACAAGGTGATGTCACTGGAGAGCTTCAAATTCTTCCCAGTTTCTCTGCAACTTGGGAAGTTTCAGGTTGTTTAGGAATTTTACCCCCCCAAGGTATGCAGGAAACCAGCTGACAAGATCTTGAATCTCCCACATTCAATGTGGGAAGGAAGGGGCTGACCTTGGTTGTGGCAGCTTAAGATTTCTGGACCCTGTAATGGTGGCTGGCAGCTTGCAAACACAGGGAAGAGACCCAGTTGCCAAGGATTCACATTTAAAAGAATGAGAAGGCACATTTGACCTTGCTAGCTTCCCTGTATTTTCATGCGTGCATTGAAGGTCGCAGTCATTTGAACCTATTCCTGCTACATATGCAAAACTTTTGCCTTTCTCCACAAGGCTGAAAACAGGGACTAAACCCACCAAGTAAGAAAACAGACCACAGTGTGCCCACAGCCACAACAGGTGAGAAATTCCATTCCCCTTTCACAGCCTAGCAGCTGTGGCAAGAGCTGCAGGATGCCCAGAGATACAGAAATGCAACACCAATTACTGTAGAGACTGATCTGCAGACCCCAAACTGCTGGAGGCAGCCCCTAATAAAGCTGGTGGCTTTAATGAAGGAAGTCCTGAGCATCATCCAAATGCTTTGCACAACCCAAGGCAGCACAGACACCCTCCTGTGACACCAGGCTACTCTTCCAGCCTGACTGCAGGCACTATGCAAACAGCAGTGCAGGAGGAAAACACTTCCACACTGGGCTGGGAAGCAAAGCGTGGAGTTGGGATCAGTGATGGATGGGCCAGGGAAAGGCACTGAGGAATATGGCTGTGCACAACACAGTTCCTTGGCAATTGTTAATGCAGGGCCAGGGAGTGCTGCTCCAGAGCAAACAAGGAATTTAAATGCCATTCCACAGGTTTTTGCTTGTCTACCACCCATGTGCAGCCTGGGCATTCCTTCTCCTGCTTCAGCAAGAAAAGCAGAAGACCTAATGTGTCCATTTTTACAGCCAGCACAATGCTCCTTTTCTGCCTCTTGATGTTTGTATTCCCCATCCATCAACTAAGACTTCAGCAGGACAAACTCCCCTAGTAAGAGTATCTTCTGAGCTGAAGATACTTCATTTGTTCTCTTTTCCAGGCATGCTAATGCCATGATGGTAACTTTATCCAATGAAAATTAACTCTTGGGACTTTTCCAAGTTTGCAGCCAGAGGGTGGCTTGGTGCAACACATGTGGCAAAGCTTTTGTCACTGCACAAGCCAAGCACAGGCATATAATGAAAGTGTTAAGTCCTGCAAGTGCAGCCATATGGCAAATCTGACCTTGTCACCATGAACTAAGAGAATCACTTCAGGGACTAAATGGGCAGCTCACCTAATTTGTCCATCTGTCCCAGGATGTTTATTGGTTTAAAAGGGCGAAATAAGCTATGAGCAAGAATGCTCTGCATTGATACACTGGCTCCAGGCTGGTTTGGTGTCATGTTGTTATCACACAGACACTGCACTACAGAAAAGGTAAAATGCTACTTAGGTTGCAGAGTCATCCATGGGCACTTTTTGATCCTGAAGTTGGTTTTCAATCTCATCTAGTTTCCTTTGTGGATCCAGGTTATTTTATACTCTTGAACCATAGGATCAAAAAGTGCCCATCTACAAGATTCAATGCCCAAAATGAAGTGGCTTTGAACACACAGCCATTGGATACACATTTCCCCTTCCTACTTGGTGCATGGCTCTGTAGTTCAGTTCCTGCCCAAATCAGCCTGCCATGAAGACACAGGGAAACTTGGTGCTTGTCCCTGTGATGGTGGGTAGGCCACTGAGGGCCAAGGTACAGTAGACTGTGGTACACCTGCAAATATGAATAAAGGATACAGCTCATTGTATGTTTAACAAACTGCTGAATTTGTAGTACTTGTGAAAAAAAAAGCTTTAAATGGTCGCAGATTCAGCACCCAAAACCTAAGACTATTTACACTTCAATTTACCTGCCACAGCTACTGATCTGAAAAGACAGGGGCTAAACCACTTCTTCATTTCACAGAGGTCCTGTTAAAGTAAGTTCCTACAAGTAATTTTTAAGATTTTCTCTCCACCACAGTCAAATTTACCACTTCTCTCCAGGCAGAATTCCCCTACCCTCAAATCCTTCAAAGCTCTCTGTCCCTGAGGCATCTTCTCCATTCCGCTTATCTTTTTCCAAGAAATGAAGCAGTGCCCAATAAACAGGTCTTCACACAGGTATGTTGACATGGCAGCAGTGGGGCAGTGCTGCAGTCTCTCTTCCACAGGGCTGCAGGGGGTGCACAGCCCCTGAACCATTCCCCAAGGGCTCCAATCTCCCTGAAGCCAACCCATCCTACTATCCACTGAATGAAACACTTGATGGCAGATGTTTGGAATCATAAGAGGATGTCTGGATTGTGATGCTCAATCCAGCAGGGCCAAAAACATTCTGCCACCACTCTCTCTTCATGTGCTCTTTCAACACAGCATAAATACAATTTTTTTTACTGAAAAGGAAGCAGACAGTTTATCAGCATGGGGCATCCCAACCCACGCTCACAGATCACCTTGCCTCCAGCCCAAGGCTTCTTTCTCTTCTCCACTCCCCCATAAAGAGGCCCAATTTGTGGCACATGGAGAGGAGGCACTAGTTCAACCAAGCACTTGATCTTAAGAGATGCTACCCAAAAGCACAAGAGAAACCTCCTCTTGAGTGCCCCAAAGCATACCTGTGAGTGAGGTGGACGTTTCAGTCAACTGTTGTCTAATTTAATTCCTTCAGAATTCAGATCTCAGTGGCAAGCCAAACTAGAAAATTGGAAGACTGTAAACAGGGCGAAATAAACTTTTAGGACCATACTGCTCAGTTGTAAATTACCACTAGGCCAGAGATTCACAATAGACTGAGCAGCCAAGAGCTGCTGATCTGAGATCCAAGCCCAAGCAAGGCAGATTAGGTGAGGGAGGAGATGTGCACCCATGCTAGAAAACACTGCCATACACTGAACCTCTGTTAGTACTAAGTCCGAGAGGATCAATAGAGCCCACGGGGCTGCCTGATAATCTCAGACCACTGAGGGAGCTGCTTAAAATCACATTTTGCCAGGTCCTTTCAGTTCACTGCCCTGGTCCAGAGCAGAAAATTGGTGGAAATCACTAGAAGCTGGCATATTACAGACATTCTGGGATTAAGAACACAGGAACAATCATAAAGCATCACACCAATTCCCTGGTAGCTGCAATATCCACTTAGATATCAAATACTGGGAACCCTGTTGATGCTCTAGACAAATGCACATTAATGTATCTCAAAGCACCCCTGTACATTTGTCTGGAGGTAAAGATTTAAGACATCTCAGGTAGACAAATAAATGCTCTGTTGTCACAGTACTGGAATAAGACTGCCAGATCTCTAAATATCCCATCAGTTCTTTAGCATATTTTCCTAAAGGCTATTAGAAATGTGCCACATTTACCTCAGTTTTAAAACAACGCATTTTAATCTGCATTTAAAAATTGCTACAATTAAGAACTAACGCAGAGCAGAACAAATGATCATAAGAGTGACACATTACCATCAGATGAGAATGGGAAAAGTGCTGGTTTAAAGATGAAGCTTTCTTTCCTTCCTCAGATCAAACAAAAGACACCTTGAGACAACCATTGCAACACTATCTGCAAAGTGTGAGACTTTAAGAAGACATCTTCTGCTTAATCATTCATGGCTCATGTGTCACCATTAATTCAGATCTCATTCCTGATTAAGGCCCAGCACACTTAGCAGTGTATTGTCACAGCACAACCACCGTCTTATCTGTCCCAAATGTTAACTCAGCAACAGAGCCTCTGAGGGCCCAGACAGGGGGATTACAGTCAAAACAAAACCTTGGGAGAGAAGTTTAGACCAGTACTAATTTGGTGTTAGCCTTATTAATTCTGGATTACTAATAAACTCAGCAGGAGGTGAGACCAGCCCAGCATCCTCCTCCAAGCTGTGGTAGAAACTCAGAGATAATAATGAAATGGGATCATCTCTGTAAGGCTAATACTAAAATGATCATGATGTTCTTAACTCTGTCAGTATAATAAAGATGTTTAAGCCTTTAAGAAGAAGTTGTTGCCTAGACTATACAGGTTTTTGTTTTAATTTCAAATGATGGTCGTTTCCACTTCACCATCATATCCTGAATCTAATTTAAATTCAGATCCTGAATTTAAAAGAAACTCATATGGTCAGTCTTTCAGTTGTTTTCAGGAGAGAGAATGAGTAAAGAAATAGCACTGACATTAAATGAAATTTCATACACTTTTGAATATAAAAAAGGAACATTATCATTATATAAATCTGACTGTCTACAGAGACAGAATAGAATCTATTGCTAAATTCTGTGCATACATAGTGCGAAACAGAGGCTTGTGTTAAAACAGGAGGCTCTCCCAAAAAGCCCAAATGAACTCCTACCAGAATTCCTTAAGTTGCAGTTTAACATATGCAAGAGAGAGATCACTTTGACTCTTCCTTTTACAAATTTCCCATCATTAAAATTGCACTTGTTATGAATTCTTACACCCTGCCCCCTACCATTAGATTAATTAACATATCTGGTGTCATTATACAAACAAGTCATAACGAGAAAGCATTCACTTCAGCTTGACTTTCAATAATAAATTTCAACAGAACTCAAAAGTCATGTCAGTCTGCTTCTGGTCAAGGGCACAAGCCACTGACTTTTATCTCATATAAAACATTGAAAATCATTTTCTTACCGTGCCCCAATGACATCAAAGAGGTGCTGCCAGCGATCATTGATTTTGTTGAGTTTGTCATCTATTTCTGCAACTCTGCTCTTGTTGCTAGCCTTGATCAGCTGATCACCCATTTGTTTCAAGTGAAGCTTATTTTCACTGAACAGGTTTATTTCTTCCATGCAATCCTGACAAATATACAAAAACACTGCTTAATTACAGGGCAAAACAAAACAATGAACCCAAAACAAAACAATAAGCACAAAACAAAACTATCTGCTTCTTTTCCCAGTTGTGTGATGTAAAGTCAGGTTTGTCTGAGGTTTCTACATTAACATATACAACTCTTTCACTAAAAACAAGAAGAAAACCTCAATGAAGACGCCCTCTCACAGTGATGCCACTATAAAAAAATAAGCAGCTTAAAGACTTGAAAGTGACTGGAGTAAGTACTCCTAAAAATAGCAACTGAACATTCTAATTTTATCTCTTTTCCTGATTTCAAGTAATTTTTCAATGAAGCTACCTCAAAATAACCCAAATTCAAGTCTAGGATGACTTTATTTTGATGATATTCTTATGCAGAGGAGATCAAGGATTATATACTGAGACCTTTCAGCCACGGGGAGGCACACAGTAGAAAAATAATGGTCCTCTTTAAAATCAAGCTAATGTAAAAGTATTAGAAAGTGCTAACCACCATGGGGAAGGGGCAGAATTAGGTTTTATTTTTGGCTGTGGAAACTTTTTGTTCACCTGGCTTAAGACTTAGTTCAATCTTTTCTTCTTCCTCTGACTACCAGTTCTGTAGATGATGGAGGTGGTGAGAGCAGTGAGCTGCTCCCAGGACACCACTAATTCCCAGCTTTGTGTGCACATGTGCCCTAAAACCCCAACAACCCAGACCTCCACCACTGCAGCTCACATGGGTCACACTCCACGCCTAAACGCAGACAGGTGGCATTTCTGTTTTGCATTATGCTCCAAGTCTGAACATCAAGAAGATGAAAGCTGATACTAGAAAAGCTAATTTTTCACAAAAGCCCATAGCTGTTGGTTTTATGTCACATGTCACTTCTAAGAAGCAAGGAATGGTGTCTCTATAATGAACTACCAGATTGCAACTGAAGAAAAGTGGCATTGCTACTTACCTTCTGCAATTTGTCTATCATGTCTTCAATGCTAACATCTGCAGTCTGTAACACTTTGCTTTCCATTTGTACCAGCCAGGAGCACAGCTCCTTATTCTTTTCATTGAACACAATCCAGGCATTGAGCCTGTCCTCGATCTCCTGCTTCCGTAGAGACACCTATGCAAAAGCATCAACTTTTAGCAACAGCTTTCTTAGGAAGGAAACCAGCAATTATGAGCCTTCTGATTTCTAGACTGCATTTGATCATTTTTCATTTTGCAGGAGCAGTTATCAAGTATCTCTACATTTTGAAGCCAGCAAGCAGGTTGTTATTACATCTTATTTTGGATAGCAGGGCAAAAATTTGACTCGCAAATACCAGATTCTCTCCCTCGGAAGAAAGAAACTGAGTGACAGCTTTATAAATAATGTGCTTATATAATAATTTGTTACTTAATGGAAACCTGAAAATGCCAAACAAAGAAGGAATATATAATTACTGCATACTGTTTAGTACATCTTCGTATGTAACACATGAGAAATAACACCTTAGTAAGTCCTTATTTTTCTGTCACTGTAAGAGAAACTTTGCAACTCCTGACTGCAATTATTTTATCTCTATAAAACCCTACCTCTTTTCTTTCCATTTGCTCGCTAGTTCTTGGAGAACTTCCAAAAAAATCAGCGTCAAGAATCCTTCTCATTGAAAACTTTGGATTTTTTTCCCCCATCAAAATTACATTTGTCAGGACAGATAAATTGTCTAGACAGAGAAATGAAGGTCTGATGCTGCCTGAACCAGCAGAGCTATTATCATAGCTCCAAAATCTCAGCAAGAAGCAGGGTCACTCTTACACTAGCTAACAGTACCTATTTCTAACCTAGGGGTCTTAAATATGCATTTGTATTCATTTATCTGCTTTGATGGATTCCTGTACCAAGATATATGGGACAAAGGAAGGAAAAAAGGTACAAGCTCTCCTGAAACAAGAGAAACAACCCATCACCAATAGACTTTGTCTAAAGACTAAGCATAGCATTTTGTTTGCCTTGGCTGCAAATGGCCACTCTAAATATCACCCCATGGCAAGAAACACTCCCTCTTCACATCTTAAATGCACCTTATACAGAACACAACTCCTAGAAATGACACAGTTGATTCTTCTAGACTAATCTCTAACACTGCTTTGTACCCCAGAGGGAACTTTAAGTCTTCATGGTGGAAACAAGACCAGCTCTGCATAACATCAGGATCAAAACAGAAGGCACCAAGACATCTACCACCATATTGCTTTTGTCCTTTAAATTCTGACTTTTTTAAAGGAGGAGATGGAGAGGTGAAAGTGATTTCTGAATCCTTCATGATGATCTAAGCAAAGAGATGAGGCAGAAAACACTGTCTTGGGACAAAGAGACAGAGTCTCCAAAGTTCTCCAAGGGAAGAAGCCTGGAGATGTTGGGGACCTCAGAAAGTCTCTAAAAGTGTTTCTGCTCTGGGATGCTCCTTTGTACCCTCAGCCTCAGAGGTATGAAGGGTAAAGCACTCATTCTTCCTCTATGACTTCCAGCATCTCTCATGTGGAAGTGTGCTAACTTCAGTGAGTTAAAGTGAGTTAACTGTCAGTAAAGACATCATTAAATCCTGACATAATCCTGACTCCATTTTTGCCTTCTAAGTATGGGGCAAGGTAGGATTT
This sequence comes from Neodrepanis coruscans, assembly GCA_013400695.1. NCBI lineage: Eukaryota > Metazoa > Chordata > Aves > Passeriformes > Philepittidae > Neodrepanis > Neodrepanis coruscans. Next base: position 27,971 of record VYZS01041043.1, on the reverse strand, counting down.
TAAGAGCAAGAAACATTGGGTAAGCAACACAGATGGGGTAAAACAGGAATCACCAAAAAAATCCTAGACAAGCTTCTAGGAACATGAGCCCTTCAATCCACTGCTTTGAGCACTTTTTCCTTGGACCAGCTGCCCTGGTACCATCTCAGTTTCACATCCACAGCATGATGCAGGAGCAGTCCCAGGAGAGGCTAAAAGAACAGCCCGGGCCAGGCCCAACCCATACAGTGGTGTTCATTAGGATGGGATGCTTGCTGATACAAATAGTTAAATCAGTGACCTACATACACCTTGCAAGGGCAGCTCTGCAAATGCTAATCCCTCGAGTGCATCTGCTCCCTCCCTGCCCAGTGGAGCACAGGCATCTGGCTGTCCCGCTGCCGTGGCAGTGACAGCTGCGTCCGCCTCTCGCTCTTTCACTCCTCTGCATTTATCCTGCAGACTTTGCTTCACACAATGCGTCTTGACTCCTCTAATTTGTAAGCCAAAACAAAGCAGCAAAACCGACAAAATCTGCCTTCCTACCCTGGTGTCCAGCGCTGAGCATCAGTGTGGGCTCTCCAGAGGCTCATTAGGGCTGTGCAAACATTTTATTGCCTCCCTCCACTATAGCCCCGAGCAGATTCCTTGCACTACAGATCCTGTGTGCTTAACACAGTCACATTAATGTCACCTCTTTCCTCTCTCCAAGACTGAACTAAGTGTTGTTCCCTCAGGAAATTAAGATGGAAATTCTGAATAAAATCTGAACTTAAATTACTACACGAAATTACTACTTGGATAAACTGTAGTCGAGTACATGAAAAAAAAGCTTAGTTTTCTGGGCTATTCACCACAGTGGGGACAGCAGCTTCAGCAGCTCACCAAAAAATGAAAAACAAAGAAGTGTGCTCATTTAAAGGCTTAACTGCAGATTTCCATTAGGGAAATGGTTCAGGCATTTTGATTTAAAAAAATGGCCTGTATTTCTCAGGAGGGGAGAGGATGTCTCTGGAATTATTTTCTGAGCTCAGACACAACAACAGAGAAAACACTGGTTCTAGAATAACCAACCAGTTTAAAGCAGAGATATTAAATTCTTCTTTCTTATTGCAATGTAAAAAATAAACCCAAATAACTATTTCATCACAGCACAGTTTGTGAAATATGCATAGCTGTTCATTACTCTGGCAATATCCCCACTAAGATTGCTTTACCTTTGCCTGAGTAAAAGTTAGAAACAAAATACTAACTTGTTTTGATACTTTACAAACTGTAAAATAAAAGCTATTGACTTTTTAATAAAGAGAGGCAAGAGTTTGGCTTGCTGGTGTGTAGAGCCACGCAGAATAACTTAAGACCCCCAATTATTTCACTTCTTCCAATCCTGTTAAGAAGGCAAAGTAAACACCCATTCAAAGTGCATAATAACCTAATGAATCAAGTCCATCTGTAAATGTTCCCCAGCAATTTTACACAAAACACCAAATTAAGTGTAATACACCAACAAGCCACACAGGATGCAAATGTTTCACAGTATTACTGCTACAGAAAGGACGAGTCAGTTCTTAGTACGTTTAAACCCAAGGAGTCAGTATTTAAACACATTTAAGTTTTCTTTATCAAGTCTCCTGGCATTTTGTTTTAACTTCCCCCTTCCTTTCCCTGTTCCATGCCCTCAGGCAACTCCTGTGCTCATCCCTCCCCCAGCCCTCCCTTCCTCCCTCCCTCCCTTTGGAGCCCAGAACAAAGGCACCTATTCCAGTAAACAGCTGCATCTGGGCTCTGTGCAGTTCAGCACTCCCTAGTTACAAAGGGTTTGCAACAAACATCTCAGCAGTCTGTGTCCAGGACACAAAGGGCAAACTCCAGCCTGGGTCAGCTGCGGCGGGAGAAGCCCCATTCCCACCCAAAACTGCAAAAGTGTGCCAATCCCAAGGGAAATTCTTGCCTGCTGGCCTGCTCCCCCTTTTCTGCCAGTCCCTATGAATATATACATCCCACTGTAAACCCCCAGAGGAGGTAAAGACTCACCCGCAAGCAGAGCTCTTCCCACTGCCTGTGCAAATGTTCCACTTGCTCCTTGAGCACCATCATGTCCTCGGTGAGGATGAGGTGTGCCAGCTCCGCCTTCATGGCCTGCAGCTCCTTCATGTCGTGGGCCCTGTCTGCCAGCGACTGCTCCAGCTCCTGCATGGAAACACACCAGCACAAGCCTTGGCACTAAGCTCCTCCGCTTTCCAAACCTGCTCACTAATCCCCTGCCTGGCCTGTGGGGGAGGAGAGCAGGGAATGTGCAGCCGCCTCTGCTGTGTTCTCCAGCAGGACTGGGCTGGCCAGGGTCCCCCTGCGCCCACTGGAGCCCTCTGAAACCCACTGGAGCCCAGGGCAGTGCCCCAGCTGATCCACTGGTACCTCCGCTGCATCCAGAAGTGCCGGAATGCACCCTGGCCCCTGCAGCTCCCACGCTCCAGGGCAGCGTTTGGTGTTTCACATCCAGGCTGAAACATGCCCACTTCTTTGGGGATTCCTTTTTTTTCCCTGTTACACTTATTTTGGGCAAGTTGCTTTCCACCTGCATTTGCTCCAATTTCAGGTTATTTATTTAAATGCTAAAAAAATAAGATCAGTTCCCTTCTCAAACGAATGACTTCACAGGCACTTGCTCATATTTGTCAGGAATGTGGAGCTTTTAAACTGGTCATTCATAGAAACATGCTCTTCTGCTTTTCTTTCCCAGCTCCCCTTTTATTATAAAGTTACACATTTTCCCTAACAGTGTTAAAATTATCACCTAAAAAGCAGAGGCATTATTGCCTGCAGCTGGGAAACCTGAGACTCTACACATGAGGTCCTAGGTCCCCTTTTGCAGAGAGGCTGCTGGGAAGTGTCATTGGCTCATCTAGCAAAAAATCATCTTGAGAATCTAATTTGTCACATTTTAAAGGGGAAAAAAATCCTGTGAGTGTTTGTATCAGAAATATGCTGCGTCTGAGCCCTGTGAGGACTGTTACAAGTCTTGGACCCAGCTTCAACACTAGAGAAAAAACCCCAAACAAACCTGAGACTAAAATTTACCTGAGCTCACAATAAATTACTCCCTACAGACATACACACATGTATTGATATATCCTAACAAAGGGTGAATCCCTGTATTAATGGAGCCAACTATTAATTTCATGGAACTTTGCTAGCCTCATGTAAGGTCCAGGACTTAAAGAAAAATAGCTTTATTCCATATAAAAGTGAAAAGGAGGGAGAGGAAAGGAGGTCCCTTCTCCCCCATGCCATTTTGGTTCTTTATTTTATTATACTGTAACACCTGAGAGCAGTATCTGCATTGACACTGTCTGACCCTGTTGCCTTTGCAGCTGAATTTCTCTTACTGGAATAAAAGGCAGGAACTGTGTGCTGCCATCTCACAGATAATTCAGGGCTACAGCAAGACTGCTGCCGTGGGAAAGGCAGCCAGCACTCACAAAGAAGATTTCAGACAGCTGATAATGAGTTCAAAGCCTTGGCTTGTTAATAAGCTTATTAGTTCCCACTACATAGGTCAACAATTCACTTCATAAAAGGATGATGAAAGACTGACCAGTCCAGACAAATGTCTCCCCTATGCCTTGGAAATACTTTTCACTCCATTTAATTTTCATGGTGCACTATGGGCTGCAGGGCATTTTGCCACTCCCTTACTCTTAATTTTCCTTCTCTGTAATTATTCCCAGATCCTGCAGGTGTGTATGGTGCTTTGCAGACTTACAAGGTCTCTTGCCCGAGGAGCTCCCTATCCAAAATGGATTGGAAAACAAAAAGGGATATTCAGTCACATGAACAGCAGACAATTGAGCTGAGACGAGGAAGTTTTTTCCCTTTTGTTTGAGAAACTACTTATTTTATAAGCCCAGACTGTAAAGGGAGCAGGAAAAAAATTCCAAACACTACTACTACTACTTCTTGTAATCTTCTTGGTCAGCTGGACTTTGCAGATTGGCAGCCATCAGGATGGTGTAAAGGAGAGAAATTCAGTGTAACTGAAGATCAGATAAGAGGGAAAAATAATTTTACAGGGATCAGGTGCTGTGCAAAGACTACATCAATTTAAATACAATATGGCTGTTTGTACCTTAATATGTTCCTTGGCTTTGTGGAGCTCTTCATGTTCAATGGGGAGTGGATCTTTTACTTTCTCCTTTAGTTCTTTCAGTCTGCTTTCCAATTCCTTTGTTTGCTTTTCAAAGCGGTCACAAGTCTGCTCAAGGAGACCCAAGGAAGTATAAAAGGTGAGGATACTTAATCAGGACATATTGAACCACATGAATATGTTACAAAATAGCATCTTCAACCCACTGAAATAATGAATCATGCGCTCTGTTTTTTTGAATTTTCTTTTTTGATACATAGCACTACCCACGAGGATTTGGCGCTTGGATTTACAGAACTTGAAGCCTATTGTATTTAAGGATTGTCTTACAGAGCATTTCTGCTCATTTTATTTTGTTCAACACAAGAGGCTTTAAGCATAGTTTTTGGACTGCAGATTGTATCAACAACAGTATTCAGTTTTAAGACAAACCTATGTGCTATCTAGCTGTGAAAGTAAATTCATCATTCTAAGGAAATAAATATGACTGACCCTTCTGTTTAGAGGTGCAACAAGTCATGTTAACTCTCTCTAATCTAAATTTTAGCTCAGGCTTCACAGCCCAAAGCAGAAGCAAGCTCCAGGACATGGGAAGCATGAGAACAATCACAGCAAGAACATCCATGGTAGCAACAAATGGACGCCAATTCAATTTTCTTTGGAGAATCAGGGGACCACAGTTTTAGCTTCCCACAAGCCCTGATGACACATGACAGGCACTTCCCTCAGAGCCCCTATGGAGTAAGAAGCAGCTCAGCATGTTCCTTGTTGCTGCAGAGCTCGGCCCTAGAGAAGGTAGAACGGGGAAGCTCTCGAGACTCAAATGCCAGAGAAGCAGGTGGGGAGGGCATCATCTACCTGAAGGGTGCCACTGAACTGCATCTTCTTCTTCTCCAGCAGGGCCTGGGTTTTTGTCCAACTCTGCTGTAACTGGCTGAGCTCCTCCTGGAGAGCAGTGCTGGTCTCAGGGTCGGAGACAGTGCGCAACTTCTCCCCAACATCGGTGACTAAGGTGTACATGGCCTGCCACCTCTGAAGAATCACTGTCTTACTCTTTAAAATAAAAAAAAGAAATTAGTTTCTAAGCTGTTCTTAGGAAGTTACAGAACCGTGTTCCTGGTATTTCACTCAGGAAGTTGATTTACAAAAGAAGTTTTAAAGTACTACTTTGTTCATATTTATGAAAGAGTAATGAATAGATATTCCCGTATCTGCTTTTTTGATATCAGTAAAATCATATTCTCACTGATCTTCCGACTTACAAAACTCTACAATAGCTTTTCACAGACTGAATCTATAGGGCAAAAGTACAGCAATCACAGAGAGATGGAAATTCAGTTGTATGAGTTACTTAGAACAAAAAGCCAGTATAAATTCTGTTAAGACCTCTCGCGTGAACAACTTAGATGAATTTTTGTCAGAGAACAACTCTGTTAATCATGACATACTGCAAGTGAAGTAAGCCATCAATAATAATTTGCCTATACCAAATTGGTCCGTAACACAAGGAGATATGATCATTGTTTCTTTCTATAGAACAGCAGCAGGAGGGAAAGGGCAATTTGGAGTAGGAGGGAGAAGACTTTCTGGCTTTCCTCAATAAGGAAAAGCATGAGCACTAACTTCTAAAATATACTGGAAATCATCTTTACACAGCAGGTAAAAATAAAGATGAAATAAACAAGGCAAGCACCAAATGGAATAGTGGTAATGAGTTAATCCATCAACATTAGGTGTGTGGGTACACAGTAGAAATCTTGGACTGTGCAAATGGCATTCAATAGTATGTTATTGAAAGGTGTTAGATTGCCTCAAGCAACTATCAAGTTCACTGCTTGTTTTACTTTCCAATAAAACAAAGAGGTGCATAGTTAAATGGAAAACCAAAATATGTAAAATTGAAAAGGGAAAATATTTTTTCCACTGCGTGTAAAACATGCAGAACTCACTGCCCTGAAGAAGCGCTGACCAGATCTGTTTATCCTGGAGTGATGGTTTCAAGGACAGACACCCATGCAAGTGCTTTATTCTCTGCTCCTGCCCATCCCTGCACACACAGGACCTATATGGCCTGTCTTGCCACATATGTGCCTTCTTCCTTCAGGCAAACCAAAATGCCTGAATTCAGCAGTTATGTCAGTAAGATGCACACAGACTTGGAAGTTACCTGCTACCTGGGGTTTCTGTCTGCATTTCCATTTTCATATCAGTAAGATCTTTAAAGCATACAAGACGACTAAATGATAATGTGGACCATGAACTTTCCTAGTATAATGATACTTTCACAGTGTCACTGTTTTCTCATCTGTGCTCAGCTTTAAGAAAAAGTGTCAGTAATCATTTTACTACCCCAAAAAGTATGTGAATTTAAAGCTTTTTACTTTATTAAGCAGAAGTTGTTTCAGTCTGAGGAAAAAAAACCCATGTATTTTAGATT